>BSBK01004413.1:1395000-1447500 GCA_027943335.1 Chamaecyparis obtusa
ACTTATTTACATTATGTGGAGACTTTGTATGGTTGTTGTATAAAGTAGATTAATTAATATTTACGTAGTCTATGTCAAGGAACCCTTGAGATTTGTAATCTATATAATACTTGTACGTTTGATTTGTAATTATATTATATGCTTCTGCATTGTTATACATTGTTGTTGTGTAAAATCTTAAGAAAAAAAATTATTTTGTAAACTTAGTAGCATGTTTAGGTTAATTTCTCTTCAATTTATTGGCATGACATTACAATATGTCCTTTAAAAGAAATAATATAATTAATTATATGGAAAGTTACATAAGTGTATGTTAAGTTACACCAATTAGAATTTAATCCAATTAGTTATTGTTCCTTTCTTTTCATGCATGAATATCTCCTCTATGGTTTATGATTAAGTTACACCAATTAGAATTTAATCCAATTAGTTATTGTTCCTTTCTTTTCATGCATGAATATCTCCTCTATGGTTTATGATTGTTATGTATTGGAAGGACAAAACAACTTTAAAGAGTAGTTATGCATGTGGTAACATGTGTGTATTGACATTAGGTATTTGTGTGATTAGGTGTTAGAATGACATGTTTTATGGAAGGCAAGTATAAAAGGTAATAGACAAGTTTCTTATATTATTATTTCAAGATCTTCAACTATAATTTAAATGGACTAGTCAGATTCAAATGGGGTTGAATGTTTATATCAAAAAGATGTTGAGGTAAGAGAGAATTTTGTAAATGTGTTGCTTCTTGTAGAATTAGAATTCGAAGATCTTCTTAAGATAGGGTTCTAAAGGTATAAAAATTTCTATGATAGATATTGTTTTGTGTCTAATGAACTTGAGGATTTTAGTTGTGATGGAGCATGTTGGTATTTTGGATGTTTTCTACAAAGACATCAAAACAATTATGAAAAGTTTGGTTGTGTCTCATTACTAGGGAATTCTAGAAGTTGTTGGTGGATATACTTTCTTATGTTAGATTATAATAGGACTTATAAAGCTTGAATTGTAAAAATAATCAAGGTTATCAAAATTCATGGGTTGTAGCATGTGGTTAGTCTTGAGATATTATGATACATTATTGAGTTATTCCATTGAGTTAAAGCTAGCACTCTTGTCAAAGATGATTAGTATAGTATTTGCAGATTATATATCTATGATAGGATCTTATAAAATCAATCAATCATAACATGATACTACTAGCATGTCATGATAGGAGTATACAAGCCAACTACATTAGATAGATGTAAGAGCCTCAAGAACTCTTAGATTTACGTCAAGCATCATAGTGGACTAGGTGAATGTCTTAGGTTCTTGAGTGTCATCTTGGACATGGAATAGTAAAGATCTCTACCCGAACATTAGGGTATGGTGCACTAGGGATTTTCAAAGCATGTGTAACTTAGAATGATGTTGGTTCTAGTCTAAATTCTTAATTTTGTTTCTAAAGTAATCAATGTTCTTAACATGGTTATGACCTATTTCAATCACTTTTTTGTAGAGGTAAAAGTAGTCTCTATGATATTGATTGGTATACTTCATTATATAGAACTTTCTCACTCTCATTATCTAATGTAGTCGATAGGCTATTTGTGGGAGCTTTTCTCCCTTAAAAAATATTTTTCTATCAGAAAATTGTTAGCCTCAGTGACTGTCTTTTTTTTCGATCATGCTTTTGGATTAGATGTTATCTTCTTCTTCCTTTTCCACTTTTATTTATGTTTTTTGCCATTATCCCTATCTTTGATTTATTTTGCCATATTTAAAATTTATTTTATTTGTAATTTTTCTATTTTCTTAATTAGTAAATGATTTTTATTTATTATTTTAAAATTTTGTATATATATATATATATATATATATATATATATATATATATATATATATATATATATATATATATATATATATATATATATATATATATATATATATATATATATATATATATATATATATATATATATATATATATATATATATATATATATATATATATATATATATATATATATATATATTAGGAATTTGAAGATATTATTTTGTTAATTTTTATTTAAATTAAAAGAGTTTTTTATAATATTTATTTTAAATATATTAGATTTCCAAGTTTAAAGCTAGTGAAATTGGTTAAAGATGATTTTTTATTTATTATCTAAATATTTGGAGATATTATCATTGTTAACTTTAATTTTTATATTTTTTCAATTAATACAAAAGATGATTATCTATTTATTATTTTAGAAATTTGAAGATATTATCTTTGTTAATTTTTGTTTAAATTAAAAGAGTTTATACAATATTTTACTTGAAATTTATTAATTTTTCAATTTTAAAGCTAACTGAATTGATTGCAAAAATATTTTATATTCTAAAACTTGAAAATTTAATATTTTAAAAATTTTATACAATAATTGATATATTAAATTAGGTGTTCACATTATCAATAAAGATTGATGCACATTACCTACCATCATTGTTGATTCTGCCCACTTCTCCAAAATCATGCTCTAGCAGTGAAATTGGGTGTTTCATGTTCATTTTTGCATCCGCAAAGACTTCATCTTTGGACAGAAAATATTATACACCATCAACAAGAAATTCATAAACACCATCTGTATTATTAATTTTTTTGTGAATTATCATAACTACCTCTTATATCATCCTACATTTTCATTTGTATCCAATCAAAATGAAATTGTTGGTGATGTATTTTTCTATTGATAATATAGAATCAACTGATTACAAAATGTTTGGACATCAAAATGTCAATTAACTGACTGTACTAGAGGTATTTACATGAATATGTTTCTAAGGAATATATCCATTAATACACATAAACCATTTATGATAAAAAAAAACCTTTACAAACTAAAAACCAAAATGATCTAAGATCATGGGACTAAAAGTATAAGAGTGAGATCTGCCATTCCCATCCCCTTCCCTGCCATTCTTTTATATCAATATTGTGTTTGAATATATTGCTTCTTGGATGATCATTAGTATAGTTAGTGTCTCTTCCTCCTTCCTTATCTTCTCTTTTCTCCAAGTCATTCCATCCAATATTACTTGTAATCATTTGATGATCCTCTTGGTTGTTGTTGATTGAGATATGTACATTATTATGTCCTTCAATACCCAAATTGACATTATCAATGTCTCTATTGTTGGTTGTCAAGTCAGGAGGTTCACTGTGAAAGGTAACCCTTTGGATGTCTTTTGGAAAAAGGATCATGGCTCCTTCCTTCATAAGACTTTGGAATATTTCTCTTGGAACTTGAATAATGGCTATCTCTTGGGTCATGATAGAAAAATAAATGAGTTTTGAGTCAAATTAAGTAAGGTCTCACCTCCTTGCTTGGAAAATGTATCATTCCTTTGTCTCCAAATAAGCCGCAAAACTTCAATAGTAAAAGTTAACGAAAAGCATTAAATTTAGTGTCAAAAGGATCCACATAACCAATGAGGACTTCATGCCAAGACAGACCAAGACTATTGCTCCATTTAAATTATTTGCCAAATAAAACATACCACATATTATTTTCCATTGACAGTAAAAAAAAATGTTCAAAAGACTCAACACATTTACAAATAGAGAAAAAGATAGCCTTTTTGACACCTTGAGACACAAAGGAACCAACAAAAAAAAATTTCAACAAAAAATCCACTTGAAACAAGCTTTTTTGGGCTCAACATGAGAATGTCATAACAACTCAAAGACATAATGCCACTTATTGCTAGACCAATTCAAGCCCTAGGCTCGATTGATTTCCCTAAATATACTCTCATCATTTTTAAGGAGTTTATAAATTTGTTTGCAAGAAAAGTTACCCAATAAAGTGTCATCATTCCATTTAACATAACCCAGACTTTGAATATAATTCATACAGTGTCCAGGAAACCAATTGCCAACAACTTTGGTGATGAGAGTATAGGTTTTTTTTTTTTCTGAGAGATAGGAATATAATATTTATTACTTAATTCAGTCTAGGAACACATCATGTTATCAACCACAATATCCTTGATTAAGCAAATACCTTTACTATGCCAACCCTTAGTAGATAAACATTAGGTGAGAGGTAAGGGCTTATCATTAAGGTAAATACCCCCACCAAATTGATCTATCCAGGACTGAGAAAGAAGGATTCCCTCCTACTGCATTCTTAGGACAAAGGAATGATTTGACATGTGCCCATGCCTTCCACAGGGAATTGAAGATTTTAGATCCAAAGACTCTCACCTCAAAATCACCTAACAAAATATCATAGAAAGGAACACCTTTCTAGGCTTTCCCTTTTTTAATACTTGATATGGCTATATTATTTCTAATAAGTATTTTCCATGGTTCATCACCTAAGATTGCTTTAATAATCCATTTGGAGGCCAGAGCCATGCCTTGCCTTTTAAGATCCCTTATGCCAAGGCCCCCCTGATTTCTTGGAGTGCAGCACCAGTCCCATTTGACACAATGTCTTTTCCTATTACCAATACCATCTGACCACAACACATCTCTAAGAATATTTTCCAATTTGTTTGTTTGGTAGTTAAAAAACATCCGGGTTTGAAGCATAATTTAATGCATGAGAGGACAAAATCTTATGAACCACTTGGAATTTTCCAGCTAGGGATAATATATGAGTTTTCCATTTTATATGTTTCATCTCAATTTTATTGACAATTAAATTCCACATATCTTTAAGAGATGGATCCAGGGAAAATGGAATCCCCAAGTATCTGACAATAGCATTCGGTCCAGAACATTGCCAACCTCTATTACAAAGCCAAGGGGGAGGAGTGTCATCCCATCCCATCCCATCCCAGAATAACTGATTTATGAGGGGATATATTTTCCCCAAAGGTTTCACAAAATAATTGAATTCTACAAATAACATTATCAAAATTTTCATTGGAGAGTTCTACAAAAAGAGAGGTATCATTAGCAAATTGCTCAATGAACAGGTCATCCTTTTTTGGTAGTGAATTACACTTAATAGGGGGTCCAAATTATGAAGCCTTCAATATGTAGGACAAAGCATCGAAATCAATCACATATAGGGCAAGAGCAAGGGGGCATCCCTATCTAATAGATCTTCCAAGAAGTATAGGATCAGAGAGCTCTCCATTCACCTCTATAACTATGGATGAATCTCTGAAAAAAAACACACCCATTTGCAAAAATATGATGGAAAACCAAATTATTTTAACATAGCCAACACAAAATGCCATTCAATCCTATAATATGCCTTTTCAAAATCTAGAAGAATCATAGCAACCTCTTGGTTATCTGCTTTGGCTCAATGCATTGCTTCCCAACTAGTGATCAAGTTTTCTAAGATGTATCTCCCTTTGATAAAGCATGTTTGAGTCACCGAGATGATCTATTATTTATAATATCTGAGATACTCCTAGCCAATAATTTAGAAATGATCGTATAAGACATATTTATCAATGTGATGGGTCTCCAATTCTTAACTTGAGATTTATCTCCTTATTTTGGAAGGAGTTTAATAAGACCTCTATTGACATTTTCTCCTAGAGTACCAACCTCAAAAGCATACTCATATAATTCAAAAATCTCAATGGATAGCCAATCTTTATTGATTTTATAGAATTCTACTGGGAGGCCATCAGTACTAGGGGTTTAACCATTAGCTAGGGACCCGATGACATCTTCAATTTCTTGGATTGAGAGTTCTTTCCCCAACATGTTTTTTTGGTCTTTATTGATTTTCCTTGGAATTATTTTGATACACTATTCCATAAATTTCTATTTGCCCTGTTTATATTTAGTGGTAAAGAGGTTTCTATAAAACTCTACAAAGGCTTCCATAATCTTTTTGTTCTTATTGGAGAATCCTTCCAAGGTCTAAATACCAATAATCTTCTCTCTACACTGTTTGGCTTTGATAAAATTGAAAAAGAATTTTGTCCCTCTATCCCCTTCTTTGATCCAATTGGCTTTAGCTCTAATTTTTTTACCCTGAATTTTGTACTATTAAATGGATCTAAGATAACCTTTAGTATCTACCAAATATCTTTCTAGCTCCACATCCCCACCTTTATCTTGTAATTGCTTTTCTATTTCCAGAAGTTTGGAGTTGAGAGTCTTTTCCTGAAAATTCCTATCTTTGGCTTCCTTGGTGCCAATAGTATAACAAAGATTTCTCCAAGCCTCAATTAATTGGTCCTATTTATCAATTGGGGAAGAATTTGGTAACTGAAACTTGGACAGGATAGAGACCATTCTTAGAGATCCCAAGTTGTCCTTATTTTGCAACAAAGAGGTATTAAGTTTGAAGACGTGACTCTTGGTGATGCTTTTGGACCGACCATCCCAATCTTGGAAGGAGATACATGCATTAATAGGAGAGTGATCAGACATGATAGCAAGAGAGACACAAATAGGATAATGTCCTTGGTCTTGTTGCATAATGAGGTCTATCTTATTGATGTATATCCTATCAAGTCTGTAATAAATTATGTTCTTGTAAGCTTGATTGTTACACCAAGTAAACCAAATGCCCTCATGAATGCCTTTCAAACCCTCCATTGGAACTATGGAAAAATGCCTCTTGAATATGGCCTAAAAGAAGTACTCATTTCCTTTCCACTCAAACTTATCTCCTCTTGACTTATCTTTAGAGCATTCAATCATATTAAAATCTCTCACGAAGGTCCATGAAGCTACAGGCAGGTTAGTAATCAACCAATCCCAAAGTTGAGCTCTTTCTCTATAGTCATTAGAAGCATAGATATTTCATATTCCAATTATTTTGTCCTTGATCTTAAGAGTAACCCACAAGGCTCTATTGCATGGGGATAGTCCATGTGTAATAATGTTGTTACTCTATGTGGAACTAATTAGTATGGCCACACCTCCTTTACCCCTATCATATCCTGAATATAAACATTTGGATTTTTTCCAAATGAATTTTAATACATTAAAGGCTTGGTAACCAGTAACTTTAATTTCTTGTAGGCATAAGATATATTTTCCCAAAAGATTATTGCACCATCTTCTAACTATGAATTTCCTATCAGGCATTTTCAATCCTCTAACATTCCAACTAGATAGTTGTAGCTTCATCATTAACTAGATAGAGGAGTTGAATTCTTGCACAATCTGGTGAAACATTCAAGGATCTCCTTCCCTTTAGTCTTGTTTACCCTATCATTATTTTGAAGGCTATTTCTCCTCTCATAGGTTTTTCTTTTCTTCTTTTTGCCAATGACTTCAGTGAAACCACATTCAACCATTTCAGAATCATTATTGAATTCTTTGTCTTCCAGTTCATCACTTCTATGTGGTGGAGGTATGGGCACTAGTCCATCAGTACTATGTCCTAAGGGGGGTTTATCTGTAGTGGTAGGGTTAGCATCTTTAGCAATCAATTTGATCCTGGATAGAGCAATTTGTTGGGCATTTTTGTGGCTAGTATTATCTTCATTAATTTTCTCTCTAGGGACTGGGATATAGTGTGGTTGAATAGGGGCCTGCTCTTTAGGTCCCGAGGAGGAATAATTAGCAAGTCAAACTTCATATTCTTATTCAAACAAAGGATTGTTTAAGGAAACAAAAGTGTCATCCAGGGTATCAACAATACCTTTTCTGTGATTAGGAATTTGATTACCACCATTATTATTACCAAATTGAAAGTCTTTCTTTATAATTTTTAACAAAGGGAAATCTTTTCTATTATGTCCATTCATTATAGTGAAAGCATGCTCCAATGTCACCAAGTCTAGTAATAACCCTTTTGTAGACCTCACTGTCAAAGTTAAAAGAAATTTCATCTAGAAAAGAGACATTCAGGTCAAGTGCCAAAAGGATACAGGCACTAAGATGAGGAAGAGTGATTTTGGCATTTTCAACTTGGAGAATTGACCCCAAAGGCTTAAGGATTTGGGGTTAAAAAGGCCAGAATTCTAGTTGGACTCCTTTGAGTTCCACCCAGAAAGGGGAAGGCTTGGGAAATAACATGTTCATGGTTTCCTTTCAAAGACCATGGAGGGGCCCTAAACATGGTTTTTCCCACAATCCAAAAGCTCTTATGAAAAACTTTATCCTACATCAAATTATTCTTAAGAAATACAACAAAAAGCCCTTTTTGAATCATACAACTGAAACTAATAATAATACCAAGCTTTTTTCCCCATACATTGTTAAACCAATCATCAACAAATTTGCAAGTAGGAATAAACTTTGAATCCATGCAAATGAAGAATACTGCAACATTCTTAAGCCTATTTCATTCCCCTTTAATAGTATTGATCATATCCTCATTTGGCGACAGAGAAAGGGTATTACTAGAAGTCGAGACCTTACCTTATCCTCTAGTGGATGCATAGGGACTACATGTGCCATTCCCATCTCCTCATCGATCTCTATTCGTGTTTGAAGGTTATTCTCTACCTCCCACATCTTTCTGCTTAAAGAGGCCCTCAAATTGAGAAGAATAAGGGATTTGAACTACATACCCATCTGCAACAACCAATTTATAAGAAGTTTTCAAACCTTCATTGTAACGAGCACCACTTCCCTTATCATTAATAGAACCAGCAACACCCTGCCTATCAAATCCATGATTGGGGTGTGAATCTGCCATGAACAAAAAAAAAGCCCAGGACTCAAACAACCGAGCCCTAAGAAACACACACCTGAGAGAAGAATGACAAAAACATGAGAGCCCAAAAAAAACCACGGAAAACAAAAGCAAAGGAAATCAACACACAAACAACCTAGACCAATGACACATGCAAAAAGGAAATTAGAAGGGCGCCACACAACCAAGGACATCCTGCACGAGGCATGTGAAATGAGGTGTGGAGCCCACTTGCAGACCGCCTCTCCTCTGGCATTTTTCTCAATATACTTTACCAGTTGTTGTTGGAAATATAAGTGGGAAGGTAATACTAAGACATGGGGGTGAATCAGATATCACCTACTTCAACCTTTTTATACTGATAAAACTTTATGCATGATATAAACAAAACTTGATCATTCTAAGTAACTTAACATGTTAAGCAACACACATGAAATCACACATAACATAATAAATTTGGTAACCCAGAAAGCCTTGAAAGGTAAAACTGGGGTGGGGATGACACCCACAAATTCTCACTACTGCAGTAATAAGTTTTGTCTGTTAAGGCTTACAAAATGTGATCAATTCATGATCTACCCTATGAAAGGTCTGCTTTGTTAAAAGCTAAAAGACTTGTACAGTCTACCTTGTTAAAGGATTTAAAACTTACAACAAAGTAAGCACTCGGTACAGAGATTTCATAAAGTCTATTAAGACCACTTGATTAAGAGATTTATCCTGATACATTGGTTAAGATGTCTTGGTACCTGATCTTTTGATTTGCACTTATATGCAGATTATAGATCTCCTCTTTACTGTATGTTATTGATCTCTTCTATCTGATATTTCTTGATTCTATCCTTTCACTACTTAGCTCGGTCACTGAACTCTATCTGAACACTTAACTATTTTGAATATGCCTTTTTTCTCATTCTTTCATACTCATAGTATTCATTCGATCTCAGTATCTCTTTCTTTTTCTCTCTGATTCTCCTCTTCTCTCTTGCTTCCTTTAGGGTTTAGATCTTGACCTTATATAATAATCGAAATATCTTACTGATTCAAGATCTACAGTTCAGATTTATTCCTATTGCCGCTTAAGCTATACAATTTTCTGATTGGCTCTAGTTATTACATAGGGATCAATGATTACAAAATGAATGCGGAATTACCTTCGTAATTACCTCAAAAAATAAAATATGAAACACCATTATCACCAAAAATGGTTTACCTCGATCATTGTGCCATTTCAAATTTGTATGTCATTCTTGGCTAACTCAGCAAATGTTATTCCTGGTACTCGACATTCACTGTACTCGGCATCTATAGAACTTTATGTCACTTGATAATCATTGCATATGTAGCTCGGCAAAAACTATATTTGGCATGATACAAACATATAGTGACCATGACTTTACTTGGCAGTACTACTGCTCGGTAAGTATTCAATACATAACTTGGCCTTTAAAAAATGACTCGGTCGTAGTGATGACCGACCATCATTGCCTAGATATATGACAAGTGTGAAGCACTAATAGTCAACAAAACTATAGAGATCTACAATCTTCCCCTTTGACATTAGTGGCAAAAACACTTTGTCATGACATTTGTATATACAATTACAAAAGTATGTTGTATTTGCCTAATACTCCTGAATACTCCACATGAGATATATATACATTCAAAATTTGTTACCTATCCTTAATCATGTCATGTCATGATGATGATTCCTATGATGCCCAAAAGTTCAGGTCAAAACACAACCAACAAATTTTTTTTAAAAAGTGTAAAAGTACCACAAACACGATGCGGGATAAAAGGATACAACGACGTGGTCACAAAAGTTTCAGGTGTTCAACCTTGACAAGGTTGATACCAAAAGATGCTAGACGATAACGATATAATCGTAGAAGATCGTTGATCGTCTTCACGATTAATTATCGTCGATCATCGATCTAAAAAGTCTAAGGGTGAACTAAGAGGGATAGCGTGTTAATGTTATCCCACAATATGGTTATCCATACCAAACATGTTCATGACGAGGCCAATCTAATTGAGGTGGTAAAATTGCCAACCTTTGATAATATTGGATAAAAGTTTAAATCAGCATTCTCAAATGTTTTAAAATACAAATTCAATTTATAATATTAACATGCCATTAAAACCATGCACATTTAAACCTATGAATAAATTTTAAGATATCATTAGTTAAGGATAAATATAACCAAGGTTTATAATTAAAAATTCATATGTGGAATTATTGATAATTATAATATATTAAATAATTAATATATTTATTAATTAATTTAATACACTTTTAATATATCCATTAATGTTATAAACATACTATATTCATTAGTATGTGATAAAAATGTTAACAAATTTCTCATAAAAACATTGTTTAGTAAACACCTTTTTAGTTAATACTATGCAATAGTTACTAATAAAACTAACTTACTATCTAACCATAATTAAAACTAGACTATTAAATTTCAAAATACATATTTAATACAATGCTAAAATATATTAACAAACTGATATTAAAGTTGACAAGACCCTAATCTCTAATTAACATAACTTATTAACATCCTAAACCAACTTACTATCCTACTCTACTAACTAGCTAACTTTCCACATGGCATGAGGAAGTACCAAGTCTTCCAAAACCTGCACATGACAAGAAGAATTAAAGGGCTGCAAGTTTATGACACATATTTATTGTGTCTTGGGCCCTACTCCATTTACTAACATTAAACTAAGACTCCCCTCTTACCAAAACTTGCGCCATTTCTCGAGGGAGGATTAAGCATTTAAAACATGCTGTCATAAGCATTAATGCCAAGTGGGTTCCTCCAGCCATGCGCCCATGTTGAGAAGACATAAAAGGGTACTCCCATTTGACCAATGGGAGGGTTCAATAACTTTTAAAAAAACATGACATCATTCCCATGCGCCAATTTTCATGGAATGAAATAAAAAGGTAATATGCATTTAGAGAAAGGCATGGAAGTCAACAAAGGACAATTTCCTTGACCAAATAAAAAGATTACAATTAAAATAAGACATGACCTCCCTCCACCTACGCATTGATAAAGGAAGAGTATTAATGGAGTAAGGGAGAGGTGGGAATAATTATATTTAATTAGCTTATGTCAGAAAAAAGGTTGCAAGTTTATTATTAAAATATGACTGTGTAAGAAATTGTATGGGAATTCTTTTCCCATACAATTTTTAGAGAGTTTGAAAGCCAATATTTTTCTTTTACATAGAATTCTTCTAAGTATGTGAACAATATTACTTCCTCTTCAATTTTGAATAGAATATTATCATTTTACTAGTTTCTTTGTTGCATTAGGAAGACTATAGCTTTAAAAGTGATAGTGTTTTCAATGAGGATTAAATATAGTTGGTCTGCAAATCAAATTGAGGTAACATTATAGAAACTAATCTGTTCATTTCTTCATAGTAGTTTCATTACATTTGTAAGGATTGAAGGTAAGATATGAATCACATTTAGAGGATGTTTTTCAATGATCATTGCATATGGTTCATCAAATATGATACTATGATATACATATATCAATCCAATTAAGAAATCATGAGGAAATTGATACAATGTTTAATCTTTCAATATTGATAACTCATTGCAAAGAGAGTATTTTCATCTATATATAGAGAGAGATCTTTTAAAATGTATGCAAGAATTCATTGTAAACAATAAGGAATCCATTGCAATTACATATACAATTACATCAAATACAAATACATCTTCTTATTTACCATAAAGCATTGCAATTTGCTAATACCACACAATAGGAGATCATTTAAATGACAGTCCCTTATCTATTTGATCATCACAAAGGCTCCAAGTAAAAGCATTACAATCCTTTTTACAACAATAGATGATTACATACAAAGAGGGATTTCACAAGGAATGAACGGGTTGTTTTCTCACAACCATCCAACTATTGATAGCTCCTCTTTGAGCTTCCACAAATCTGCAAATGTATACAAAGCAAGGAAACGACCATGGGAGCTCACCTCCCAACCTACGCCTCTCATGAGGCCACCCCCGAGCTTGGGGAAACCACACAGAATAGGTTACATACTCAAACACAAACACTCACATGAAATCAACAATGAAAACCCAAATTCCCTCAAGGATAGAACATAGGATCGAATCCAATCCTTTAATGTGGTGAGAGTGGGAAAATCTCATGGAGAAGCCAATGCCATAATAAGGCCACACATGGACCACAATAAACAATGTCAAGGCCACACATGGACCTCCATAACAACGTATAACATATCAATGGCACACAAGGCCAAATCCCTCCTTATGCCCCCAAAAATGCCCCTTGGGCTTCAAATGCAAAGGCTACTTGGGGACAACACACCCAAGTTTATCCCTCCCCACACATGGAGGAGACTCTACACATGAAATTGCCTCCATCCCCACACCCCCTCTTGGTTGCTCTTCCCTCCCAAGGGTGAGTGAGCCAAGAGTAAACAACCCAAAATCATAACACAAAGAAAACACAAACACCATTTCATGCTCTCACCATGACCAACCATGGGAAGCTAAAACACTTAACAAAAATTCACCAACAAGATTCATCTATAACAAAATTAGAGAGATGAAGAGCAAGATCCTCCAACCTATGATCCAATGCAAAAAAAATGATGAAGTGTTGAGCCTTCTCCTTCTTCTATCCTTAGCTTTTTCCTTCTCCAAGTTTAGTGGTCTCTAAAAGGTAGAGAGTGGGTGAACAAAAAACCCAACCCCCTCTAAAAGTTCTACTAAAAGGGACTCCCCCAACCAACTCTCCACAACCCTCATTAAGATGGTCCATCATGCAAGTTGAAATTTCGTGCAAGATTAAATGGGCACTATTGGAGGGGACAAAAGGTCAACATATGGCTTTTCCCATGCTAAAATTACCCCTAACCTATGGGTACAAGGAATGGGCTACCTAAAAATGCATGAAACTACCCCCTAGGGTCCCATTTAACCCTCCAAAAACCATGGTTCAGTTAAAGCACGAAAATGTAAGGTATGACTTGACTTCGGGATCCTAAGATAAGAGGTTACACTTAAAATACCCCCTTGAGTAATCTTCTAGGACTTGCTCTCACACTCCAATCACACGACATACCTTAGTTAACAATAACTCTAGTGTCAAGCGACACTCACATAATTAACATCACAATTAAGGTATGTCCAACATATTTCAACACTTAACAATCCTACACATACATTCACATTATGGTTACAAAATAAAACACTTCACAACGAGGCCCTGGTCTCTTCAATAGACGGGGCCTTGGCTTTACTGATAGCACAAGTATTCAATATGGTTTCCCCGAATGTTTCCATGGTCCTTCCACCTACAAAACCTAAATGCAGCATTAGTAATTCAAGGAAGAAAACCATCACATATAACATACAAGATGTAATATCTACACATTAATCTTAGCTCAATTGCATACAAGGAGTCATACAAAAAGTAATGATCTAACACAATTCAATTGATCATTCAATCACCTAGAATGAAATGTCATAATTCAGTTGTCTACACGTAATCATTTAGGATTCAATAACCACATTAAGTAAATTCAATATGCATAACTTAATTATTACTTCAATTGCCTATATAATTCATAATTTAATTTGCATAATTCAATAGCATAATTCAAATGAAATCAAGATTATCTATAGTCTATTATCATCATCAGATAGTCATTAGGTTCTCATAATAAAAAGATAATAATAGCATCTAACATAATCACATCTGAAACTACTAAGCATGGATCCTTGCACAGGATCAACGAAAGTATATAGTCTAACATGATCAAATCCAAATCCACTCATCATGGATCCACATATAGAGTCAAAAAAATGTGAAGTCAACGAGTCCATCACAACATAACAGTAGATCGAAAGAGTCCAAGTATCTCCAAAAACATAATCAAAATGAAAATGTAGTGTCTAGCAAATCTGGATCACTATGTGGGACTAAGGTGGACCTCACAATTCCCCCTTGTTTTTGACACGCTGAATTTCTTTATTTGTAGGGAGTTCCCAAAATTTCTGCAAAAATGGTTTATGCAACACCATGACCATGTGTAGAGTAGTTTCCCAAGCTATTGAAGCAATGTTGAGAACTTCTTTCTGCACTTGTAGCTCAGCAACTAGACTGACTAGGCTCTTGGCTGTGGACAAATTTGGATTTCACTGAGTTAATTCCTTAGCCTTGACTAACTTTCTCTGTATGGCCTCTAGATGAGGTGTCAAAATAGTTTGCATAGAAAGTAGTTGTGAGTGAATCTTGCCATCATTAGCTACTAACTCGGCTAACTTACCTTGAGTATGCAAAATTTTGGCATAATGCTCAGCACTGGTGTCTGCATCCAAGCTTAGAGACTAACTAGTAGCCTTAAGTTCTTGTTTCAATGTGTCAACCAGTCGTTGATTCTCATCAGTGAATAGTTCAACATTATAGAATTTGGCCAACAAAGACTGTCCATTCACAACTAATTCTTCAGTCTCCTTTACCAAAGTATACAGCTCTACCTATTTCACTGCTATCTCAAAAAATACTTTCTCCAGCATTTTGAGCTCAAACTTTCGTTCTGACCACTCAAATAACTTGTCACTTGCATAACTAGTTTCATTATTTACTTTTTGAACAATATGTACAAGTTGTTCCAATATGGGGGCTGAAATATTTACATCTGATAATTCATAAACTTCATTAAATATATCTTTTATTTCATACAGGACCTGTTTCTACTGATGTTCTCTTCAAAGTTCTGCTTGCCTGCTTTTCCTTGTCAGCAAATCCTTCAATATTTGTATTTGTTCATAAGGTAGGTTATCGGTATCCCATTTAGGAATAATAATGACCTCATCAATTGTTACCTTAGTTTTCTCCTTCTGTGTTCTCGGTGGGGTGCTTCCACTTGGCATCTGTACAAGAGCTTGTATTGCTTCTTGTTCCTTAGGCTCTTGCACCTCAATAGATTTTCCTTTTATGTCTGTTTCACCTTTACCATTATCCTCGACATGAGGACTATCATCTTCTCCATCTAACTTATCTCCTTGTTCTTCTGTTCTAGTTTCTTTGATAAGAGGACTTTGGATTTTGCCTTCAAGTTTGTCTGCTTTGTCCTCTTCCTCAGTAGATGTAGATTTGGATACTGGTACTGACTGTATGGGTTCCTCGGTAAATCTTGTATCGACTAACTTGTCAATAGTTGCAACTTCAGGTATGGTAGTGCTCATATCCACAGATTGTGTGTCAGCAATTATTGGATAATCTTTGACCTGTAAAAGAACTATGTTACTACCTGGTAAGGATATGTCATTTGCTTCCACAGTCTTTAAATCGGCCTCAATCAAAATTGAATCCTTGATGGGGCTCTCCTCTATTATGTCAACAATGTGAACCTCTAACTTATCCTATTCTTCCACTTCCTTAGGAGTTCCAGTCTCCATTTTATTTTGTTTTATTTTAGGTTCTGCAACTTTCGAAGTATTGGAACTCTGTTCTTCATACTTGTCAATCAACAATCCAAACACTATTTTCCAGATTTTGAGACTTTCTTGTACAACATCCTCAACCTTGTGTTGGAGGATTTGATAAGCTTTGATTTTTGGGATCAAACTTAGCTCAGTATTGTTCCATTATCTGTTTGATGTCAGTAGGGATGAGAGTGGACTCAACTTGTGCTAAAGTACTCTCCCGTATTTCCTTCTCAGTTTGTAGAGCATTCTCCCATTTCTGTGCAATCCTGTTACTCAATTCCTTGGAAATTTTATTTTCTATTTGAATCGGCAACATTTTGAAAGTACACAACATTTCAAGAATAGCATCCTTCACTTTTTCTTTGTCACCAATGCTCATGTTTCCAAATTTTAATCCTTTCAACTCATCCACTGCTACAGAGCTAGTAATCTTGTAACATATTTCATCAACAGTGGGCTGAGTATCTTCTTGTGTAGCCTTTTTCTTTATTTCTTCATCACTTTCTATCTCTTCATCATCTACTTGTTCTAAAACAAGTTTCCTTCTAGGCCTATGATAACCTTACTTGGCACTGCCTTAGGTAGTGCGGGTTTTTGCTTAGCAGATACAGATGGTAGCTTAGGAGTCTTAGCAGCACCTCTCCTTGTTCTAGATCTAAGCACTAGTGCCGATGACACTTTGGGTTTTAAAATTATTTTCTTAGCGGGGGGCTCGACAATCACTGGTTTCTTTTCTTTCTCTTCTTCTTCTTCACTGCCACTGGTTTGATTCGGTTCATCTCCCAACCCTTGGGTCAACTCTAGTGGTGCATCCTGTTCAAATTCTTTGACATACTTTTCCAAATTCTTCACTAACTTCTTTCTTTTCCTCTCTATGGTGGCAGCCATTAATCCCATAGAGATCTTGGATTTTGCTTCTTCAAATGTTCCAAAGTAAGGTGCTAACTATCAATTTCTTCAATTAAGAGGGTTGTGATTGTAGCAGTAGCTTCATCTATGTTGAGTTCATAGGGAAATGGCATTAACCATGAAACCCTAGGTAGGACTACCTGTGCATAAGTAAAATCTGTATCTACCATAAAACATATATCCTTGTTGTATTTTTCAATCAAAGACACAGGGACTCTAGTCCTATTTCTCATCTTCTTCTTAAACTCAATAAAATAGTTATCCATTATTCCTTCAAAATCATCTCCAATCTGATTTATAAATTCATTGATTTGATTAGTGATGGGTCTCTTCTTATCCCATGTAACATCTCTATGTGTAGGAAAACTCTTCTTGACATAAAAGAACAAATAGATAAGTAAGGAACCGAACTTACACATAGAATTCTTCGCGGTCTAGATGGAGTTCAAATTCTCAGCAAGTTGAGTCAACTGGAGCTTGGCAAGGTCATACATGTGTCCTTTCTTAATTATCTTCCATGCCTGGTCCACTGCCATACAGGGGACGCTATCCAGTCGACTAGATTGATAAAACTTGTACGAGATAACTCTAACAGCGAAGTCAATTTTTGGATTAGTTATGGTAGAAATTTTCATTCCTCATTTATTCCAAACTGCCTAGGTGTTAGCTTGAATATCTTCCTTACTTGCACATTTCATCATTCTTTTCCCTTCAATTGTAGGGTAACTAGTGACTTTATGTATCATTTCCTTTGTAATCTTCACTGGTCCATCTTCCAGCCATAAATGCATGTCATGTACTCGACTCAAAACAATCTTTATCCATTCGACTTTAAAGTTTTGTGGGAAATCTAAGGCATGCACTAACCCTTGATCAACAACAACCTTATGTTCCGACTTCAGCACTCTGTTGACACATAGTTTATCATAAGCTTACCTGATCTCGTAATCACTGATTTCTCCAATTTTACACATGTAGCAAGACCTAATGTCGTTCATCATTAACACATTCTCTGGAATGTAAGATAGGGCTCTGTTTAAATCTCCTTTAATCGCGCTCTCTGATATTGCCTTGAATACCTTTGGCTTGCATACTTCATTTCTTATCAATTGCACGTTGAAAACTTCCATCCCTTGTTTCTTGACTGGTGCAAATGATGATGATGCCATTTTTAAACAGTAATTTTTGAAAAATAAATATTCACTCGGTAAAATACCTTTTTTGTCAATAACCCTGTAGATAAATTTTGCTGACAGCACGCTAAGAAAATTTGGAATTGCCTTTCTTGATTTGGTTGCACGAACTCTGAATCGCGCACTGAAATCTCAAATAGCTTGGTGAAATGAAAATGATGGAAACTTTCCGCTTTATAGAATTCAAAAAATAGAATTAGGGCCTCATAAATGCTCCGTACAAGTTTTGGTGGAAAACATCTGTCTCTGCAAACTCATGTTAACTTCGATTAATCACAAGTCGGTCGATATAACCATTACGATACAACTCGGTGTATATAGCATTTCGGCTGTAACAGGTGCTCGGCATACATTGATAACTCGGTCAAGACACTAATGCTCGACATCAAAAATGAAATTCTCTATTTTTCTCAGATATGTCCTAATGCATCTTTAACTATGCAGATATGGACTTTTGCTTGATTCTATGTTAGGAACTGATGAAAAATAAAACTTTGCAAGACTCATTTCCAAACATACCTTCCATGCTTAGTTAGAAGAAGTGTGATCACCTGATCCATCGGATTGGGTGACCGCAGATGTGCTTGCTTCATTTGTGGTTCCTTCTTTCTTCTTCCATGTCTTGTTCATCTGATTCTTCAATTTCTCATGGATATCTTCATTTTGGTTCTTATCATTGCTCGACATGGGTGATCTACAATCTTTCTTTAGGCAACTGACATTATTACATTTGTAACAGACCATGCTTCCATTCATCTAGCTTTTAGATTTGCCTCTGAAATGAATCTTCATGCAATTTACTCCAATGTGTCCATATTTACCACAATAATGGCAACTGTACCAGGTGTTGTAATCCTAATTATATGAGTTATGCTTCATGACTGGCATAGTTTGTTCATTTGATGACCACCTGGGTTTAGATCTGCATTTGAATGCTTTGTGCCCATATTTCTGACAATTGAAACAACTTCCTTGAAACTTAGCTAAGGTGGATGAATTGCTAGTCTTAGATCTACATTCATGTGCTTGATCTCCATGTTTCTTGCAGTTAAAACAATGTCCATTAAACTTAGGTTTAGGATCAGACTTACCATGTTTGATTTTGCATATGTTGGATGTATGTCTTGGCTTTCCACAGTGATAACATGTGGGCTTGGTGTTCTTTGGTTTCACAATCTTTTGTTCTCCATTCTTTGATGATTCTCCTTCTTCAGTAGATGATGAATGTTCATTAAGTCCAAGTCCAGATCTATCACTAGATCTCCTAGGTGACCTCAACAGCTCTTCAAAATACTTTGCAGCTTCATTGGGTTTGTTCATCCTTTCATTGATTTCTTTTTTAGTTCTCAATTCATGTTTCAACTGATCATTTTCAGACCTTAGTTGATTGATTTCCATATCTTTCCTGCCCAATTCTTGATTAGCCAGCAGTAGTTGGTTTACCATATCTAGTTGATTATTCATCAACCTTTGCATGTCACTAGTTCTTTCATCTAGCCTTATTGCAATTTGTCTTTTATCTTCTTTAGCCATTGCCTTATCATCTTCAACTTTCTTTTTCTGTTCCACTACTTCACAAAGTCTGACAGATTGAATTTCCTGTTCTCTCTTTAGAGTTTTGATGTCATCATTTAGTATGATATTTTTCTCCAGGAGTTCTTTTATAGCTTTATCACTTTCTACAGAGTTACCAATATCAAATAGTCCACTGATGTCTTCTTCTTTGTACTGTGGCTCATTTTGTTGAATAGCAATTTCTCTTCTTTTGCTTAAGGATTTCTTCAGTTCCCCTTTGGCTACTTTGAGTTGTTGTAATGCCAGTTGTACATCAATCTTTTGATTCTCTATGACCTTCCCTAGTTTGTAAGCTTCCATCTTTAGATCTTTTTCCTCAAGTGGTTAGACTTCCTTATGAGAAACCTTATGCTCTAATACCAATTGTTGGAAATATAAGTGGGAAGGTAATACTGAGAGGGGGGGGTGAATCAGATATCACCTACTTCAACCTTTTTATACTGATAAAACTTTATGCATGATATAAACAAAACTTGATCATTCTAAGTAACTTAACATGTTAAGCAGCACACATGAAATCACACATAACACAATAAATTTGGTAACCCAGAAAGCCTTGAAAGGTAAAACTGGGGTGGGGATGACACCCACAAATTCTCACTACTACAGTAATAAGTTTTGCCTGTTAAGGCTTACAAAATGTGATCAATTCATGATCTACCCTATGAAAGGTCTGCTCTGTTAAAAGCTAAAAGACTTGTATAGTCTACCTTGTTAAAGGATTTAAAACTTACAACAAAGTAAGCACTCGGTAAAGAGATTTCATAAAGTCTATTAAGACTACTCGGTTAAGAGATTTATCCTGATACATTGGTTAAGATGTCTCAGTACCTGATCTTTTGGTTTGCACTTATATGCAGATTACAGATCTCTTTACTGTATGTTATTGATCTCTTCTATCTGATATTTCTTGATTCTATCTTTTCACTACTTAGCTCGGT
Source organism: Chamaecyparis obtusa (assembly GCA_027943335.1). Classification (NCBI taxonomy): domain Eukaryota; kingdom Viridiplantae; phylum Streptophyta; class Pinopsida; order Cupressales; family Cupressaceae; genus Chamaecyparis; species Chamaecyparis obtusa. The sequence goes on from BSBK01004413.1 coordinate 1,415,732, forward strand.
CACTGAACTCTATCTAAACACTTAACTATTCTGAATATGCCTTTTTGCTCTTTTTTTCATACTCATAGTATTCATTCAATCTCAGTATCTCTTTCTTTTTCTCTCTGATTCTCCTCTTCTCTCTTGCTTCCTTTAGAGTTTAGATCTTGACCTTATATAATAATCAAAATATCTTACTGATTCAAGATCTACAGTTCAGATTTATTCCTATTACCGCTTAAGCTATACAATTTTCTGATTGGCTCTAGTTATTACATAGGGATCAATGATTACAAAATGAATGCGTAATTACCTCTGTAATTACCTCAACAAACAAAATATGAAACACCATTATCACCAAAAATGGTTTACCTCGATCATTGTGCCATTTCAAATTTGTATGTCATACCTGGCTAACTCGGCAAATGTTATTCCTGGTAGTCGACATTCACTGTACTCGACATCTATAGAACTTTATGTCGCTTGGTAATCATTGCATATGTAGCTCGAAAAAAACTATACTCGGCATGATACAAACATATAGTGACCATGACTTTACTCAGAAGTACTACTGCTCAATAAGTATTCAATACATAACTTGGCCTTTACAAAATGACTCGGTCACAGTGATGATCAACCATCATTGCCTAGATATATGACAAGTGTGAAGCACTAATAGTCAACAAAACTATAGAGATCTACAATTGTATCATCTTAAAATGGAAGCACTTCCATGTTAAGAGCATTTAGCCCTCCGAGTAAGTGGTTTGGGGTCATCTTGAACGCCTTGAATGGATACTCGACTTGGATCTGGTGTTTTCCCCTATTCTACCCCATTTTCCACTTCTTCCTAGCATTTTCCTGGCATTCTAGACTATGAACTTGAGGTTTTTGACTATAAGGTCAAAGTTGACCTTATGGGGTCAAAGTCAACCTTGATCCTGACTAGGTCAGGATCGAGCTTGATCCTGACCTATTCAAGTTCGAGCTCGATCTTGACCCTAGGGTTCGAGATCTTTGGGGTTTGCTTCTGGTTTTGGGATTTCATCAAAAACTTGTCTTTTCCCTCTTCAGGGCCATTATTTCTTGGATTAAGTGTCGAATTCTCAAATTAATATTTGAGGTGGACCTTTCTCGAGATTTGTATAGGAATCCTAATTTATTATTGGAGATTAGCCTTTCTTGATTTTTGTGCCTAATGCTCAAATTAACTTTGGGGTTGGCCTTACCTCAAATTTTGTAACAAGGCTCTTAAATAATTATTTTATTTCTATATTAAGGGTGGTCCCCTCCTAGAGTTTTGTGTCAAGACTTTAATTTAATTTCCTTTCCATGTGCACCTCTCTAGAGTTTTATGCCATGGGCCCTTAATTATTGTTTTCTACGAGACCCCTCTTGTGCCCTAGATCACTATAAAAGGGAGCCTTCCTCTCTCATTTTCTCCATCAAGTTTTGTAATCAAGCATATCATCTCACAATATCTCAAGCTCTCAAGTGCAAGCAAGCAAGAAGATCAAGCATTCAAGCATCCAATTCATCAAGGAGATCCATTAGAAGCCATTGAAGGATTCAAGCTCTATGGAGCTCTCTTGTTGAAGATTCATCCATTCAAGCCTCTTCCTAATTCAAGATCCATTCACGATTGGTGTTGAAGATCTAAAGATAATTGATTGGAGACATCTTACATTTGATTCTACATTCATCCATTCTTGTGGATTCAAGGATTCGAATCCTCCACAAGGGTTTCAATCAAGCAAGGTGAATTGTTCCATTTACTTTGTTTATTCCAGCAATTTCAATTCAATTTCAAGGTTAATTCCTAAATTGGGGTTTGACTGAGGCAAACCTCTCCCCCCAACAAACAAAACCATTTTTCTTGTAGGCACAGGTGCAGAATTTTAGATCTGAGATCAGATTTGGATACCCTTTTCGGTGAACTTCCAAGATCCGCAAACAAAGTCAAAGTCGACCTTCATTTTCCTTAGGTCGTCATTGACCTTTTATGAGGGTCAAGGTCGACCTAAGCTCATCTTGGAAAAAGATTTCTGGGTTTTGTAGATCTCACAGTTTCGGTTCAAGATCATGAAAGTCAACTATTTTTTAGATCGTTTGACAGGGTTTTTAGCCGATTCTTTTTTGGAGGTAAGTACCTTTATTTCTTAATTTCAATATTAATCATCTATATTTATTTTTCATATCAATACAATTCAAATGTAATTGTAAAATATTGGTTTTGGGGTCTCTTTTATGTGCAAGCCATTGTTCTAGGACCCCATACACTATTTTATCTATTACACCAGTATATCGGTAAATCATGCCATCAAATTGTTGGTGATATTGAAAAATGAGTCTACAATATATATTGTAAGGGTTTCCCACACACTTTTCCTCATCGTAATTCACTCTTCATGTGACATGGAATTTTAATGTAAGCATTATAATTGATAAGGATTATATTCCCAATAATTTAAATATGTATATATTATCTCCATTAATCATTTATATTAGGAGATAATTTTTAGTTTTCATGTGGTAAGATTTTTGTGAGATAGTTTTAGTTTTCATGTGGTAAGATTTTTGTGAGATAGTTGAGATCTTTTCTCAACTTACCCTATGTTTGGGTATAAGAGAGTTTATCTATCATCTGTGAATTTTTCCTCCTGTGAAGCTATTAAAGCTTATTGTGTGATTAATAAAAAAATAGCCAAGTTTGTATTAATTTATTATTTTGTATGAATTGGCTCACATGAATGAAATTTCTCACTTCGTTGAGAAATTTCATATCAATAATATAATGTATTTGTATATACAATTATTATTTTAAATAGTTTTAGGGCTCCTCATTTCATTGAACACTTCCTGTCATTTGATAAGTATGAGATAATTTCCATAGCAAGTCAAATTATGATATTGCTATTAGGATTCAATTGTGTATTTTTTTGAGTCAAAATCATCTAATCCATATTTCATGAGTAGTGGTTCACAACAACCCATCTCTCATCAAAATGAATGGAACACTTAACACTAATTGCATCTATGCGATGCTCATGGAGGTGAAGCACCGAGACTTCCCAGGAGGTCACCCATCCCAGTACTACTCCAACTCAAGCATGTTTAACTACAAAGTTTCCTCCATGGCTAAACCCACTCTACTTGCAACACCATTTGCTAAACCTTCAGCAAGTGTTGTGCCTACTTATCAATTGGTGAGCTCAAGGGAATTTTTAATGAATGGTTCATAAGACACAACACTTGCTGAAGGTTTTACAAATGGGGTGGCAAGCATGGTGGGCTTAACCATGGAGGAAACTCCATAGTTAAGCGTATTTGAGCGAGAGTAGTACTGGAATGGGAGACCTCTTGGGAAGTCCCAACATTTCATGTCTATGAGAATAATGTAGATGTAATGAGTGCTAAGTGTTCCATTCATTCTCATGAGAGATGGGTTCTTTTGGACCACTACTCATGAAACATGGGCAATGGGTTTGACTCAATAAATGACACAATTGAATCATGATAGCAATATCATAACTTCCTATCATTACTAAACATAATTTTTTGAATGGAGGTATTTTATGAGGAAAAACATGTGTGCAAGGAAAATGACTCTTTTCGTACTCTAGATATTTTCAACATTTTTTAAAAATAAAATCAAATCTCTTATCGACTCACTATTGCATGCACAAGCATGCTAGTTATACTATTTTTTCCTAATGCTTGATATAACTACTTGTATCGTCTTAAAATGGAAGCACTTCCATGATAAGAGAATTTATCCCTCTGAGTAAGTGGTCCGGGGTCATGTTAAGCGCCTTGATCGGGTCTTTGCATGTATTTGACTTTTCCCCCTGTTCTGCTTCCCTTTGCACTGATTTTCCACTTCCTATCTGCATTTCCTAGCATTCTAGGCTGGGGTCCTAAGGTTTTTGACCTCAAGGTCAAAGTTGACCTCGACTCTGACCTAGGTCGGGGTCAACCTCGACTCTGACCTAAGGTAGATTCGACCTCATCCTTGACCCCCAGTTCAAATTTCAAGTTTTTCTGATTTTCGGGTATCAGGTTTCGAAAAGATTCTTTTTCCCGCCTTCGGGTCGACCATTTCGGGTTTCAGAATGGTAAATCCTTAAATTGCATATAATATGGGTCCATTTCTAGGGGTTAAGGTTAATTGGGATTTAATTCCTGAATGTCGGCCTTCTCTAGAGGTTTGTGCCCTAGTTCACTATAAAAGGATGCCTTCCTCTCTCATTTTCTCATCCATTATTCACATCCACAATCAAGCAATTTCATGAGCAAGCTCTCAAGTGAAAGAAAGTGAATTCAAGCATTCAAGCAAGCCTTCAAGCCTTCAAGTGTTCAAGCATTCATCCATCAAGGAGATCCATTGTTAGCCATTGAAGGATTCAATCTCTTTGGATTCCCCTTGAAGATCAATCCTTCTACATTCATCCAAGCCTCCTCATATGCAAAGATCTATTCAAGATTGGTGTTGAAGATTAAATGTCATTGATTTGAGACATCCTACATCCATTCTACATCCATTGGAGCATCCCTACTTGTGGATTTGAGGATTCAAATCCTCTACAAGGACTTCAACATAAGCAAGCTGAATTGTTTCATTTACTTTGTTTATGCACATTACAGTTTCAATTCAATTTCAAGGTTAATTCCTAAATCGAGGTTTGACCAAGGCAAACTCCCCATACAAACAATAAAACCCCCTTTTTCTTGCAGGTGTAGGTGTAGGTGTAGGTGCAGGTGTGGAACTTCAGATCTAAGATTAGATTTGGATACCCTTTTCGGTGAACTTCTGAGATCTGCGAACAAAGTCAAAGTCAACCTTCAGAATAAGAATGTACCCTTTGACCTTTTATGAGGGTCAAAGACTACCTGCTGTCAGAAAGATAAAATATTTTTGGGTTTTCTTCGTCTCGGCATTTCCAATCTGAAATAGATTGCAGAATTACCTGAAAGTACGCACAGACATCAGAAATTGGCATTTTCCAGATTTGCCCTATTTTGAGGTTAGTATTTGCCTTTCAATTATTTCAGATTTCAAGCACAATTCTTTTATAGGGAAATATAGGGTTTTCTTCCTCTTTCATATTCTCTATAGATTGATTCGATTGTGCATTAACCTTTTGGTTGATCAATTTGGATCTCTCCTTTGGGAATTTGGATTTAGAAGTGGATTTCATATTTCCCCCATACATACATTCAATAGAGGTGATTCCATTTTACCACTATTCACTACTAATGCACAATAATTTAAAAATTAAGCTGATAGGCTTTGTGTGGGAGCTTTGCTCTCGAAAATGACTTTTTTCTATCGGATAGTTGTCAGCCCTCTTCCCTGATAGTTTTTCTTTTCCGACAATGGAAAATGCTTCAATTTTTTTTCCCTTTTTTTTTTTGAAAATTAGCAAACGATTCCAAAATTAGAAATATAAACTTACTTTGTTTTTCCCCTATTTTATCCCTACTTTTTCTTGAGCTTATGAAAAATCCTGAGTTTTTTTTAGGTAAATGAATTAACATATATTTTGATTTTGTTCTAACTATTGTGTGAAGAAAGATATTCTACCCCAATTTTTTTGAATGCTCTGCAAATTTTAAGCAACAAGTTTGCATGTTGCGGTGAATGACTGTAGAAACCAAAGTTAGCCATCAAATTTGAAATAGAGCAGTGACACTGATTTCTTTATTTGTATTTTTTCCTTCAAAAGAGACCAAACAGATAGAGATGACGGTGATCACAACAGATTATATATTGAGTTCTATATTTCTTATGATTTGGTAGCTTTTAGCTTTGATTATATATTGAGTTTTATATTTCAGGGCTTTCTTCATATTTTGCATACTTAGGTTACTATGACCTCTATTTTGGAATGAGGATTTTTCTCTTCTATCTGACTTTTGTGAGAAAATGGATTTTGGAAAAATAGTGACCATGATCTTCTGGGTATGCTTGATGACCGCAACTTGAACTAACTTTTTGGTCATTGAATCTAGCTCTGTGGCTATCAAAAAGCTTGTAATCATGAACATTTCATTTCTCTATTTGAAAATCATGTTTTTGTTTGTAGTCGTCGACTTTCCTTTCTCAAAGGTTTATCTTTAATTAATATCTTCAAATGAGGGCTTCATGTAGATGAAGCATATAATAAATCGACATGAGAACTTTTTGTATGTGTGCTTTGAGGGTTTTATCACTTCTTTTTCCTTTCATGTATGTGTCCCCATAACCAAAACCCTTGTCTTAGTGTCTTATTTCATTGATCATCTTCAAATAGAAATACTCATATGTTAATCTTTGGTCTAGTGAAACTATATGGATTTATGGATTCAGCTACAAACACAAACTAGAAATATATTTTTAATGTGACATATTACATGAATCACTATCTTCTTAATAGCGTCATTACCTTCTTTTGTATGTAGACTACTCTACACTTTTTTGTTCACTTCATCATATCATATCATGTTGTGTCGTGATTGTCTGGTCCATAATTCTTCTTGTCTTTTGTCACACATTTTCTCTCTTGATAAATTATTCATTTTGTATTAAAACTTCATATTGAATACATAAGTGTACAACAAAATGGATATCTTCTTTCCCTCATGATATTGAATATTTAGTTGAAGCATTCATATCTATTGGTCAATGTTTAGTTGTGTGTTAGCATCCTGACATTCTTACATTCGATAGTATTATGTTTTCATTAAGTATGATTTTTAGTTTCATTGCGATTTATATTTTTTTCTTCTGTTAGATAAGGTGACATTATTCTCTGAGGATCTTCTTCTGTGCATGAATTTAAGAGGGTAAGGATTTCCATTGTTGCAATTTAGATTTTTTCTCTCTTAGATTTGTCTCTAAAATTTCTCATATGTCTCTTATATGTTTGCATGCAAGGGAAAGATGAAGCGATGTAAATGAATTAGGGTTCCTTTAGTTCTTATCCCCTTTTATTCTTTCATTTTTTATCTTATTTCAATGCTAAGATAATATTGTAGGCTAAGGATAAAAATAAAGTATAAATTAAATAAATTTTTTTAAAAAAATTAGGGTGGGGTGGGGGTAGAGGATTAGTTATTTTATTGCCTTTCGTTTACATTTTTTTTAAAATATTGATTGTCAAAATTCATATAATAATTAATAATAGTATATAATAAGTCATATAGAGATTTTTATTTGTGATTAAAAGAATATAAAATTAAAAAAATAATTATAAATTAGTAATATATGAAAAAATCTAAGTTTCTAAGTTTATATGTTTATTTTTAAAATATTTTAAATAAATATAAATATGTAATATGTCTTCAGATGCTAGCTCAAACGGTGGGGAGCAGAGGCTTGAGGTTGTGGGTTACCCCCATGGTCCTGGGTTCGAAACTCCCTCCGAATTTTCCCGGTGGGATCGGTGTTTGAGCCCCCGGTCTCACCCGTGGAGGATTAGTCTCGCCTTAGCTCGTACAGGTACCCAAGATATGGGCTGCTGGTCGCTAGGCTAGGACGAGTGGATACCTCCTTGTTAAAAAATAAATAAAAAATGATATAAAAATATATATTGTATACTAATATTATAAATTAGTAATATAGGCAAAAATCACACACACACACACACACACACACACATATATATAATGATAACTTAGCAATTATTAATAAGTTTCTAAATTTATATTTATATATCCTAAAATTTAGCAACATTCATATTTTATCATTTTAAAATATTGTAAATACATTTATATTTTATCAATTCATACGTTTAATTAAATTTCAGGCTGTCATATAGGTCAAAAAGTGGAAAAACGGCCATTAAGGCCATCAAATTCCAAGCAAACACATTTCAATCTCTATCGGCGCATGAGCAAGACTTGCTAATCTCACCTTTTCAAAAATCTAGATTATTCCATTACCTTGATAAAAGTGTAACTAAAATAGCAAAATAAAATGCTAATAGATATTAATAGAATTTGTTTAAAAATTAAAAAGTGTGCTGTTTAAAAACTAACGAAGAAAGTACATAAGTTGATATATATATTGAAACTCTTATTAGTACTTGCACCAATTACAATTCACCATATTTCATAATTAGTTATAAGTTATGTATTTTCTATAATATAAATGTTGTTTTTTTAAGTTTATAAATTTTATAAATTATTTTTCAAGCATATGATTGGTGAAATTCATTTGAGTCTTATACAAGGAATTCTTGAAAACATACAAATTTTAATATTCTCCATGTTGCATCAAATTTGTCGTGCTTTCATGCGTGTAAATAGCAAAAACCCACACATAGCATCACATCGGGCAAAGCTACATGATTCCACTTTTAATAGACCTAACATTTAGGCCGTATTAATGTTTCAAGCTTTTGAATATTATTTGAGTTAATATTTTTTATTTTTTAAATACTTTCCTTAAATTTTTGATTAATGTTTTTATTTTTATATTAGTTATATATTAATATAATTTTTAAATTTTAAATTATATTCTATGTACTTTTGTAGTTCATAAGTGTCACCTTTTTTTAAATTTTATTATATCTTAATTATATATTAAAATACTATTTATGTTAAAAAAATATATTATTTTTCACAACTTTAACTTCAAAAAACTAATGTCAAATGAAAATATTGAAAAATTTAATTTTAAACATATTTCTAGGTTTATCATAATTTTATCTCTAATTGAACTATAAATTTAATTATAATTATATATTAGATAAATTTCAATTGAACCATAAACTTATTTATAATATTATATTAGATAAATTTTTTTATATACAATACATTTAAAACTACAGCTAATTATATAACTTAAAATTACAATTAATTATATAATTAAAGGCAAGTACTAGCTGTGGCACTTGTTAGTACTTGCCCCATTAAGCAGTGATTAAAACCAATTCTTTGCACCAATTATAATTTAGTATTTTCTTATTTTGTTAAAAATAACACATATCTAAATGTTAATTTTTTAAGTTTATAATTTGTAAAAATTATTTTTTGATGATATGATTAGCTAATACATTTGAGGTCTTATAGACCACTTTTTTAGGAATAAAGAGTATGAATAGCTTTTTATTTATTATTTTTTAATTATTGAATATTTAAAGTTTTTGAAAATTTTAATTGATTTTGTTTAATTTTTTTTACCAAAAGTCTAATGTGTAATTTGTATAATATCATATTAAAATAATATTGACTATTTTTGTTATATTATAAAATATTGAATATTTTTTGGATTTATTTTAATATATATTATATAAATTTAGATTTAATAGAATAACATTATAATATTGCTGAAAAATAGTTATTTGGGCTAAATAATTAATATTAAAATTAATTATAAGTAGAACTATTTTACAATTTAAATTAATTACAATATAATTATTTATAAAATTAAAAAATATTATTAGAACTATAATTATAATAATTTTATAATTATTTATAATTAAATAATTACTTTATATATAAATTAGAATTAGAATTAAACTTAGTTATAAATTATTATAATTAAAAATTCATTTTACATATAAATCAAAATTAAAATTAAAATTATTTATAAAACTAAAGGCAAGTACTTGGCCACTACGTGACACTTGTTACACCTTAGGATCAATATGGTGAAAAATAGATTATATATAATAAAATGTGTATAAGCTACTATAGATAGTCATGTCTTAGTTATGAAAACAAACTTATGAATAATATAATTCTTTTATCCTCTAAATTTGTTAGAAAAATATAAAATATGATATATAGAGATTATTACATTGGGTGCAGAGGAGGCCTTTAGCTTTGGAGTGATAGTTGGTGGCTTCATTTATTTTACAAGAAGATTCACAAAAAGGAATTCCAATTTCCGCACAAAAACCCCCATTAAACATGCTTCTTCTTCTCCCGTATTAGTCCTTTTCTGAGGATTTAAGAAAAGGTGTTACAGAAGGAGAATGGTTCTATACAGCCAATGGCCTGATTGGTCAATTCAATGGATTATGACTAAAGTTAGTATATCTACACAATTGGCGCACTCGATCCTGGCAGCTAATGTTTAAAGAAAAAGTGGAGGTTTACTCCTGTGCACGGGGTTTTTTAATTGTGTTTGTTTGACAACAATCTGGACCGGAACTCCATCCTCTAAGAACGATGGTGTTGGGCCAAAGTCGTCTTCTTTTTAAACCATGGTATACAGTGTTCATCTCCCAAACCTCCCACTTCAGTTTTGGTTTGAGGACTGCTTCAATGCTATTGGGGACTCTCTGGGCAACTTTTTGGTTATGGATTCAAATACATCCCGCTTCACTCATACTATATTTCTATGCATTCTTACATCTCAAAGGATCTCCTAATAGATCCTATTGGATGCAACCTTTAGACTATGAAGAATTGTCTTTCAAATGCAAAAATGCTTTGAGGTTAGACATTTGGCCAATAAGTGTTCCAGATCCAAGATTAAGGTTGAGCATCAATTGTGCTGGGCTAATGTTCTTCCATAATATTACATAGTGGATGCCTATTTGAACACTTTGGGGTTGGATTCTGATTCCTCAAATGCCTCCCTGTTGGATTTGGGATAGGGTGAATGCAAGGTACATACTTCTTCAAATGATTCCTCTTCCCTATCTTCTGCTATGTAGTATTCACAAAAGGATGTGCTCTCCAAAAATGTCAACATTTATGAACCTTCAGATCCATGCCCTTCTGCTCCTACAAATATTACTTGGATAATGCCAAATGACTTCAAGGATTTGTGGTGGAAAAGAATCCTCGCTCTATTGATGAACACAATACTATGATCTCTCCTAACTTTGAGCATGGGTGGACAAAAGTCAAACTGAAAAAATCCACCTTTGCAAAGTCAGACCGGCCTCAAAAAGGGGTATAAGGACTAGGGGGAGTTTTCTTATGTGGGAACTCAAAGGAAATACAATAACTTAATATTTGTAATATTGCTATCAGGATTCAACTGTGTAGTTTTTTGAGTCAAACTCATTGACCCATGTTTCATGAGTAGTGGTTCATAGAATCCATCTCTCATGAGAATGAATGGAACACTTAGCACTCATTGGATCTAGGTGATGCTCACAGAGGTGAAGCACCGGGACTTCTCGGGAGGTCACCCATCCCAGTACTACTCCAGCTTAATATTTGGTGCATTAGAATATGTTGATTTTGTCTCCTTTTTGTGCACCTCTTTGTTATGGGTATGTACTACTATAATGTATGTTTCTAATAGTGACTTCAGTTTGTATTTCTGATTATATTTTGTACACTTTTCCCAACCCATACACATTAATTCTAAAAATACTATAAATTAAGACAAATAAATATTTAAAAATTAAAAGACAAATTTTGATTAACTAAACTAAGCCAGCCAAACTTCTCCTAACAAACCTCACAAAAACTGATTTAAAAATATCTTTAAAAAATACTCCATGTACAATAGTATTTTCCATTTGATGAAAGTTGAAAAACCACATAGGCAAACTTCAAACACTTGAAACATGTATTTAAAAAAATAATAAATAAAAACTCAAATATTATTGATTTTATAAGATAGATATAACCAGTTACAGCTTTTTTTGGAGCATCCCAAAATTCACCAGCTTACATTTTGAGAGAGCGATGCCCAGTCAAAATGGGATTGTCCATTGAATTTGTCTAGAGATCATTATCTGATATAAAACCTTAAAAAAGAAGTCCGTTTGCTGATGAGCACATGAATGACGTAATCAAAATCTATATACATAGAGGTTTGGATCTACCCCTCAACCAATCACTTCCGTTTGCTGATGAGCACATGAATGACGTAATCAAAATCTATATAAAGATAGATGTTTGACTCTACCCTTCAACCAATCACTCCTCTTACCAGCTAGTTTCCTTGAACGAGAAGTGCGTGTCACAGTCACCTACCCTCTTTCCTTTCCTCATTAAACATTAGAAACACAACAGGTAATTTACACTCGTCATTTTCATCCAGATTCCAGAGTGCTTGTTAATCCAAAAAGTTTGCTGCTCTTGTTTTGCTCACAAGCATATAACAACAAATGGCAATGCCCATGATGAATACATATTTCATTTCCCATGGATCGCCCACTTTAGCGATAGAAGACCTTCCTGCAAGGCATTTTTTGCTGAATTGGGACAAAATTTTACAACAGAAGCCTAAAGCTATATTGGTCATCTCTGGTCATTGGGAGACTTCAGTTCCCACTGTCAATACTGTGAGCAGAAATAGCACAATTTATGATTTCTATGGCTTCCCTAAAGAAATGTATAAGGTAAGTCCTTTTTTTTGTTTCCATCGTTCAAGATGCTTATTCATCTGCTTTGGTGCGTATATGATTTGGGATTTTTTAAGGTTTGCAGTTTGAATTAAGTGAAGTACATTTACCCCTTTTGGGTTCTGATTCATTGCTCTTCTGTTATTCATTTATTTGTTATTTCCAAGGGCCAATTGAAGTCATTGAAAAGCCCAAAATCCGTTCCATTCAATAATTTGAATTACAGATTTAAGATTTTCACAGTTCAATATAAAACTAAACGTTTTGAGATTTTCCCAGGTAAATATAATACCCGTGTCTGGATAGAATTCTGTCAACGTTTTTATACAAACCAGTAAGTGAATTGTTTGTTTTATTTGATTACCAAATGGGTTTTGCTGAAATAGTTGAAAATTTCAGAGGCCAAATGCTCTGCCTTTGTTTGGACCTTTTTCATTACATTTAAATTGTACAGTTATGAAACCCAATAATTTTTCCACACGGTTTTCCTGCATTATTCAACCAATATCCCAAACTTTTCATTTCATTAAAATTTTGCAGTTATGAAACCCAGGTCTCAATAATTTCTCAGGCAGTTTTCCTGTATTATATAACTGATAGTAATACCCCAAACTTTTCATCTCGTTTAAATTTTGCGGTTATGAAACCCAATAATTTCCCAGACAGTTTTTGTACATTGTTCAACTTCAACCAATGACACAATTTTATTTTTGCAATGAGATTATTCATTCTAAGTTCCTTTTTTCCAGTTTCCCAACTTACTAAGTATATCAGTCATCAGCAGTTGCTTGAGGGAGTTATTTTTCCCTAGTTGACTGTAAGCCTTTAAGGTATCAGGTTCACTGCTCAAAGACTAACCCACAAGTATCAAGATTCCCGATCTCAAAATATTTTGCACAAATGAGAGGTTCTGGATATTGCCAGTCCTGTACAGGCATGTATAGTTGCCACTTCCAGTCAGATCAGCCATCCCATTAACATTTCTGCAATTTTCCAATTCTCACACGATTCGATGATAGCTGGTTCAATCTCTCCAATTGATGGGTCTAAAAGATACAGTGAATGGGCCACGACCATCTATCACCAATGATCAATTTGTGGACCCTTATCCATTCAAGTTTATACCTCCCCCCATGACTGAAGACACTTCATTCAGCATATGGTTTTACTTTTTGCTTTTGAACCGTATCTTATTGGGAAAGGACTATCCAGCCATCAGGATGCAGCATGACATCGAAAACTGGATTCGTTGAAGTTTTGCTTTCCATCTTATTGCATTATTCAATATGTGGAATTTATACAAACAGAACAAATTATTGAAAGATTACATTAGCTCATTCAATGTTCTCCATATGTGACCTATTCTTGCATAATAGTTAATCCATATTCTGTTAGAGATAGGGCATCCTAAGAGGAGATGACAATCTATTGAATATAGGCCATATTAAGGACATACTTAATCCCTATCTTCAAAATCATGATGACTTCATAGACTGCTTCTAACGTGACACACAAAACTTTGCAATCTGGCCATTGATTTCCTTGATCTTTATGACCTAGATCTATTTTCCCAATACAGGTTGTCTGAAGTGTGTCAAAAGCTTAGGAGAATGAGGAGCATAGTTTCACTGATATCCAAGGTCAGAGGACTAATTTGTGGATGACGTTTATAAAAGTGACATCATGAAAATGGACTATTAACACACGTGTTTAGCAAAGCTGTTGATTTTGTTTTAAAACTGGCATCTTAAAATTTGGTGATAATCTATTGAATGCAGACCATATTAAGGAGAACCTTAAAGCCTTATCTTCAAAATCATCATTACTTCCTGGACTGTTGCTAAGGCGACACCCAAAACTTTGCAATCTGGCCATTGAATTCCATGATGTCTGCATCAGTAGATCTATTTTCCTGATACAGGTTGTCTGACGCATGTCAAAAACTTGGGAGAATATATGAGCGTAGTTTCATTGATATTCAAGATTATAGATAATAGAATTATTTTATGGTTGAAACCTATAAGGGACATCATGAAAATGGATTTTTAACATGCATGTTTAGCAAAGCTGTTGATTTTGCTTTGTACTCATCTTAATTTCATGTATTGATCATTCATTCTGCGGCTTCTAGAACTACCTCAAGTCAGTTAGGACCTTGATCTAGCAATGGAGAGGTTTTTTAAAACTTTTTGATTTAAATGAATGATAATACACTTTTATGAATCATTTTCAAACTGAAAGTCTCCTTTGCTCTTGTGTGTCTGTGAATGTGCTTTATTTGTTCTGAACACTAGAAAGTTGTGTTTAATTCCATGAATGGATTTTCAAAATTCTATACTTTTCTATCAAAGTCACTCAAAATTTACATGCAATACTAAATGCTGGCCTTGATGCCTTGGCGTAGGTTGAGTTTCCAATTGGTTAAATTTTTAAATTTCATAGAGTGCAGAGAGAGAACTTGCGAGAAAACTGCAGAGATTCTTTGGTCTATCTTTTGCATCCAAAGATTTGTTCTTGAGTTGAGTTGTTTGCAATACATAACTATTTTAGCTAAGGGAAAAGCTTTCTTCTAGGTCTTTATGATGTTATACTATTCACTTTTGGCAGCTTCAATACGATGCCCCTGGAGCTCCTGATCTGGCAAAAAGAGTGAAAGAGTTGCTGATTAATGCAGGATTCAATACTGTCAAAGAGGATTCAAGGAGAGGGCTAGATCATGGTGCCTGGGTACCCCTTTCTTTGATGTACCCCAATGCTGATATACCTGTTTGTCAGCTATCTGTCCAGCCAACACAGAGTGGTGAATACCACTACAAGATGGGGCAGGCTTTGGCAGCCTTGAAATCAGAGGGTGTGTTGATTATGGGGTCTGGCAGTGCCACTCACAACCTCAGAGCTTTGGCTTTTGATGGTAAGGGCCCGGCCTCCTGGGCTCAAGATTTTGACAACTGGCTCACAGAATCTCTAATCAATGGCAGGTAAACATACACTTCACATCTACTTACATTTTTCCTCTTGATTGTAGTAGTTGACCAAGAATTTCTTGAATCTTACTGATTCTTGGGTAAGTTTTAGATTCTTATTAAAATATTTGCTAGATTTTGTAAGCCTTCCAAATTTAGTTGTGCCCTGGATATATTTCTTGCTTGATGCATCAAATTACATGGTTTAATTGTCTCTGAATCTACAATTGCATTTTTTAATAATGATATCGCTAACAATGAAGGCAAATGGAAATTTGATTGATCCATAAGGACGCTAAAAGCCATTTTAGTACTACATTCTGAGCATTTAATCAAGCAATATACAACTTAATGATGGATCATGGAGATGGAGTATCATCTGAAATGTTGATTCAAAAAAGAAACACAGTTAAAATCCAAAAACCATCAAGCATATTATCATGGTGTTACCCCTATTTTTGCTTTCGTTGAATTTTTGTTTTAGCTTCCCTTCT
Organism: Chamaecyparis obtusa; assembly: GCA_027943335.1. NCBI lineage: Eukaryota > Viridiplantae > Streptophyta > Pinopsida > Cupressales > Cupressaceae > Chamaecyparis > Chamaecyparis obtusa. The sequence goes on from BSBK01004413.1 coordinate 1,431,467, forward strand.
GGGCAAAAATAGAGCATATTTATTCTCCTTTTGGTTGACTTCGCATTTCCCCAAGTCATTCTTTTATTACTGAAAAGCTTTATACGCTTGGTCTTCATGTATACCAAAGTATGTAATTTTGAACCCTCGTTTGAACCTCACGATTAAAGTTCGAAAGTTCACCAGTTCAAGGTTCATTTTGCATGTGTACTTATCCCAACTCTTATTTGAGTCCCAAGTCTCTGTTGAATGTGAATTTGAAAAGTGTAAAGCAAAGTTGGCGGATATTGAACTTGAACCATTGTACCTCTTGTTTGGTTCAAAGAATATGGTTAATTGCACATGAAAATATAAAGGCGAAGTGATAAATGAGGGAAAATAATCGAAAGGAAGCATATTATGGGCATTTCGTGAAGTTTAAATTTTGAAAACTTCCATGAATAAAAGGTAATGATTATATGGTAAGGGCTTCATGTGGAGAGTGACTAGTAATTAATGATAGTGTTAGAAATATGTCATATCAGGTTAATTTGGCGTGAATGAATTGATGTTTCAAATCTAGAAATTATTTGCCCGTATTTTGTGTTATTTAAGAGACATCGGGTGAGCTAATTTGCCATCGGAAAAACACAAGTTGTTAAGAAAAGAGAAATTGGTGTTGGAGGTAACGAGTTTTCTTTCTCAGAATTAGTAGGAAATTCAGATTCTGTGAAAGACGAGTTCTAATATTTCCCACCACTGTCACTATTTTCTTTGTGGCAGAAGGAAATTGTTTGGGGTTTCCTGTATTCTTAGCTGGTTTCTTCATTTTGTTTCATGTTTATTCTAATCATTACCATGAAAGCTACTTGCCAAGGTTTTGAGCATGACTCTAGTCTTCTCTGTTCTTTACCGGAGTTTGGGGATACCTTTTTAGCTCAGTATAGCTTAGAAGAGTTCTTGGAGAGAGCTAAGAGCCCTACAACTTCTTGCATGCTGCAAATGATAGTAGATAGTGGTCTAGTAGAAGCAGCAGCTTTCTCTACAACTGCACAATGCCCAAAATTAGTCCTTGAATGCATGAATAGGTACAACCCAAGAAATAGGTGCATTGGGACCGCAATTGGTGATGTGTTGTTGACTGTTAATAGAGAAACTATAATGTCTATTATGAGAATTCTGCCAAAAGAAGATTATGCAGACTTTGACATCGCTAAATCTTATTGCTTCTTCTCAGAGAAGAAGACAACATATAGGAGCATAATTGCTAGGAATTGGCTCATGAAGTTTCAAGAAGGTGGCTCGAGATTACCTAGACCACTAACCAGAGAACATTTAATAAAAGAAGCTAGGGACATTGTCATATTGTTACACAGACTCAAAGGTAGTCACCAGGCGTATTTCTGGGAAGATTGGATGTATTTCTTTATCAAGATAATTCTGAAAGTAGAGCAGTATTTAGATTAGGCAGAAATCATAGCTGAGCGCTTGCATGAAGGTTTAAGCAATTGCCTTGGTAATAAGAATTTCTACATGTCTTCCTATCTCTTTTACTGTATAGCGTCCACAAAGGAGTGGAAAGGGTTACATCATGAACCCTTGGTGGAAGGAACCAAAATTTATGACTACTGACCTCATTTGTAGATGCATAAATGTTATGAAAATTATAAGAGGTTTAACATGTTCACAGGAAGGATGGTTCATGAACTAAAGGGAAATGTTAATAAACAAATGTCAGATGAGGCTATGCAACTGGTGAGTACTTATGGGAGTTATTTTATTCAATTCCCTAGATTTACTTACATCAAGGTTGGAGGCTTTGAAGGGGAACCAGTTAAATTTCCTCGGTATGCTTTAGATCGTTTTGTGTTAATTGTACTTTGCAAGCAGTTAGCTCACATAGATAAGAAATTTTTGGCAAGACAAAAATCAGATGTTTCTTTTCCTGTTGAATTTGTTCACTACATATGCAAATCAGTTTCAGATGCTTTGAATTTGGAGGTGGACCTAAGAAAGTTTAATCTATAGCATTATAGAGCTAGACTTAAATTTGACAGTAAAGGTTTTGCTAAAGCTCACCTGAATCTTGGGCAGAATTTTCACATCTTCCCCAAATGGAAGATTTTTGGGAAGACTATTCAAATGAATTTGAAGTTAGGAAAAGACTATGGTCTAGGTTCTCTTGGAGGCAAATAATCACTCTTAGATTAAGGATGAATATTATTGGGATAAAGGATGATGAAAAGGATATAATTGATCCTTGGTATAACTAACAAATGCAGAAACAACCTATCCCTAAAATTGATTGGGAGGAGATTAAAAAGGATTAGTTTGAAACTTGGAACTTTCCAGTGATAAGGAGAACATAGAAATCGTTGAGAGAACAGAGACTTGGAAAAGAGCGGACGGGTGACTCAAAGCCATCCTCAAATATGAATGACAGTGCTCCCTCACAAGTTCCTATGATTTCTTCTAATGAGCCTGTTGATATTTTTGTTGCAGGTACCTCAAAGACAAAAACTAAGGAGTGCCCTATTGCCAAGAAGTCAAAGAAAACCTCTATAAACAATTCACCTGCTCATGCTACCAGGTCAAGAAGCAAGAAGAAAGAGAAGAAAAGTCCTGTAGAAAAGGTATTTGTGGACCTGGATACTATAGAGGAAATTGATAACACAATAGGTGACCAAAAATCTGATGTGCTCATGGCAGAAAGCACTGATGCAGAAAAGCGGGTTGAGAACATGTAGGACCCTATAAATACAATGGTAGTACTAAATGTAACCCCAAGCCAGGTAACTCCAGGAAAGGGAATTTCGGTTAGCACTCCTCAATGGTTAGAGAATTCAATAAACAAGAAAAGAAATGTGGTTCCAATATCCTTTCCTATAGAGGATATGGTCAGTAAATGCCAGGGGAAGACCCCTAAATCTAAGAAATTGAAAACTACTTCCAAAGTGGAATTTGACCCAAATACAGGGAATTGGAATGCTGAAGTGGCTCGTCCACTAACAGACAATGAAGTCCAGGACCCATCAGTAAAGGATTTCATAGTGGAGAAAGTCAATCTTGGGGCTTCTACACGGGCTATAGATGTGCATCACCTGGAGGCCTCTACCAAGAAACTGGTTAGGAGAACCTGGAAAGATTAGAAGGACAAGAAAGAATTGAAACAAACCCTGCACCTCATGGCTGAATATATCAATACTATCCATAATCCAAATTTTTTGCCTGTATCTCAGTTACCAATCTCATTTGATCCCAAGGCGCCAGCTAATCAAAAGATGTCAGATCAGATACAAAGGAGCAAGATGGTAACTCAGGTGTTTAATGAATGGCTAAATGGAGTTATCCAAGAAGGCACTAAAAATATTACTGACTTAAGAAAGGTATACAATGACACTGTAGTTGTCATTAAAGAATTGGAATCAGAAATTACTTCTTGGAAAAAGGGAAGAGCAAAATGGGTGGTGGCGATTTCTCAAATGAATGAAGTTCAAATGTATGACATGATCAAATTCTTGTCAGAGAAGGTTGTGGAAAATCTAGATGATAATATGTTATATGTGTGTAGGAAAAGTATTGAATGGAGGAACTCGGTAGTAAAACAAGGTCATGAAGAGTTCATCAAGCTGTTAAAGGAATTGACAAAACTCACTCAATCCATGCAGAATGACCTGAAGTGCATCAATGTGAAATATTTAAAAGAGGATGGAAAAACTGTGGAGGCTAGGGATATGGTAATTCAATCTTTCAAGGAAAAGATCGATTATGTAAAAGAATCCAAGACCCTGATAACGGATCACATCTCAAGAGTGGCCAAGATTGAATCTTTGTTAACCCTTTGTGTTGATCAGTTTCAGAATTATGCGGACAAAGTGGTGAAAGTTCAGAGAGAAAAGGTCTGGAAACAACGAATCTCACATATTGGCCTTCCTAATTTCACGGTGATCCAAGAACTCTCTGCTGCACACAAGGAATGGAAAGCGCAACGTGTCTCCTCAACAAAACAGAAGAAATCTGGAAGTTCTACAATATCGCCACAATCGTGATTGCGCCCGATGGGTTTTCTTGTTTTATTTCTTATTTTAATTAGATATCTTTTGGTTTTGCCTTTCAGTTGCAAAAACTGAATTTTACTCTAGAAAAGAGTTAGTTAACTCTGGGTTTAAAGATAGCTCTCTTGGAAGAGGCTATATATATGTTTTTAAAAGACATTAAAAGGGTCCGAGAAATTTTGAACATATAGATCTGATATTAATGCTATATGATGTATGTGATGTTTTTCAAAAAACTTTATCATTGAATGAAGATGGTGAGTGGTTATTATAAGCTTAAATCTGTGTGTTTAAGTGAATGAGAGTGAGTTTCTTTGCGAATTCATTTTTCAGTGTGATAATTGTTTACCTTTGAGAATCTATCATATGCTTCATCGTATATTTTGGGTTTATAAGTTCAACAAGTTAAGTTTATCTATATTGAAATAGGGTATGTGTACTCTGTTTTCTAAACCTTTATTTCAAAAATTGCATTCATGTCATGGTGATATATGAATCTTAGCATTCCTTTATTACTTTCTGGTTAAAAGTATATTCAGATTTTCTTTAGTGTAGATTGTGTTCGTTAAAAATCTTTGAAAGGGAGTTGTACCTTAAATTCAGAGGGAAACTATTTTGAGTTTACCCAACCATGGTTGCTTATTTGTTCTTAAAGAAGAAGGGTTGCAGAGTAGAATAAAGTGTTATAAATAAGAACAAATCTGTTAAACACATGGTATATGGAAACTTAATGTCTCTGAATATACAACTTGACCTCTATTAAGCCATTTAAGACAAGAAAAGACAGAAGCGTCTTGGCATTGGCAATAAGCATGGCTACCATGTAAAGTATGATGTAAATTGGAAGCCTAATTACACCTGTAATTTCTCCTTTATAAACACATTGATGGCAAATATTTAACCTTATACGCCATCTGCATCTCTGCCATGATATTAATTGTGCAATACAATAAAATGAACTTGCTTTGACATAACCAAACAGGGGACTCTTGGGTCCTGTCTTTGTGTTCGGCCTCCAACTTTGAAAGCTCAAAAAATTATTCTTGCAATCAGTTGGAGACTTCAGATTTTAATGACTATTTTAAGGAAACAGCATTCGAAGAATGACCATGAGTGGCAGCCAACCTACAGAGGCAGAATTAGGTCGAAATTACTGTTGGAAAGTGTCCAATGTCTTCTCTTGGGACTCATGACATGGTTTAACCTCCTATAAGATCGTTAACTGGGATAATAGTGGTTTCATGAGTAGGTGTATCTTTTGGGAGAAATAGCCAGCTCAACTCCCTTCAAGTTGTATCAAAGCGGGGTTCTAGGTTTGGATCCCCTTGGGTAATGCTGAGGGAGAGATTGTTGGAACATATCCAGCATCTTCCCTCGGGATTCACATGTTTTTACAGCCTCTTGTGAGATTCTTAACTGAGTTGGTAGTAGTTTTCTGAATAGATGCATCTTTTAGGAAAAATAGCCAGCTCAATTCTCTTCAATTACTTCCATAGCATACAGCTAACTGACATAAATTCAGTTCATGCTAAAATTAGCACTAAAGTTGCAGAGTTAACTAACTTGACTCCTATTGACAAATAATAAGCTGCTGCAAATAAAGTTGACATCTGAACTTTTATCAGGATTCAGCAAATCACAAGATCATTGTGTTGGGGTATCTTCCATTTTTCATTCCTCACTAATGCTGGAAAACAAGGGAAACCCGTCATTTCTGGTTTATAGCTTATGTACCCAGTTACCAAACACTACATGTTCTGAAATTTTTCATCAAGACAAGAAAGGGAGAGCTCCCAGATTCTTCTCAAGCCACTTAACACTTTCAGAGACTTTTTGTTTTCCTGCATTGACATGAACCCTCTCAAGTTCATTATTCTTACATTGTATTTAGTTGCATTACTGTAAGCATCCATGAATAGCAGCACAAAGATCTCATTTAAGTTTATTTCTTATCACTTGTCATTTCAGGCATGATGAAGTTAATCATTTTGAAGAGAAAGCACCTTGTGCAAAAATGGCCCATCCATACCCAGATCATTTTTTCCCATTGCACGTTGCCCTTGGAGCAGGTGGTGAGCAAGCTAAAGCTGAACTCATCCACAATAGCTGGAGCCATGGCACACTTTCCTATTCTTCATATGCTTTCACGTCTGTGCAGTAATTGATGTTGCAGTGTGGATGCCAAAATAACACTGAATTTCTTAATAAGTGTCCAGATTGATAATACTGTGTCTGAACTCAAACTAGTTGAACATATAGGGTATAATGAGCTTATAATCTTTAGTATTTTCTTTGATTTTCATGACAGAGATTATGAGCTATATATCTTTATGATCTGGATGGTGATTTTCATTTTATCATAAACATGGTCCTTTGACTCCTATCCTAATTCCATTGTTTTGTTGTAATTCTGCTTTACATGTGTGTAGTTTTTATTATATCATTTCAGTGTAATACATGGTCCTCTGACTGCTATCCTAATTCTCTATTGTTTTGTTATAATTCATAGGTCTATAACAGATTACTCTCTTCTTCACATAGAATCATTATTGTAATTGTTTTGTGAGTTGTTTTTAAGTTTGATGTTTTGTATGTTGTGGTCAATTCTAATTCAATGAGTTAACATTAACTCACGAAATCAAGAATATAAATGTAATTCATTCCCTCAGATTTATTGAAGGAAAAATAGGAAATCAAATGAACACTAAAATATTTATAAAATCAAAGGAAAAAATGTTTTAAATTCTTATTACATATCAAATAAGAGCTCTGCAGAGCTAGGGTCCAGCCTTGTGGAAAAAAGAGAATTTGTTCACAACTAGGTGTTTAATAGAGATAGAGTCCTTGCCTTTTCTTAAAAAGGAAGGTAATTTTATTTTATGCTTAGATCATTAATTATTAATTATTTTATTTTGATCAAATGAGAGGAAGGAAAACCTTAAATTTCATTTGCATATGAATTCATAGAACATTGAATTATAAAGAATCGTCACTAGGTATGAAATAAGATGAGAGGCGAAGTTTGTAGTAGGAATCGGTAATTTAATAATATATTATTATTTCAAATTTAAATAATTAATTTTATATTATATTATTATTTTTTAATTTAAATAATTAATTTTATATTATATTATTATTTTTAATTTAAATAATTAATTTTATATTATATTATTTAATTATTTAATTTTATTATAATTATAGTTTAAATATTATTTATAATATTTAAATATTAAAAATATAAATTAATTTTTTTTAAATAAAGAGTTCTTAAAATTTTCAACTAAATATAAATTAATTTGATTATATAATCTATAATATATGTATAAGTAACTACATTATAATTTAATATATAAATATAGTTTATTACAGACAACTAATACACTATATATGAATGCTAAATTTCCTATATGTGCAAACTTCTCTCATAATGTATCTATCATATTGTGTTAATTATTAGCAATTGCACTTTAATGTGTAATGGGTAAGCCATAAAATCCATAAATATTTCTTTGTGCTACTTTTTAATTGATTGGACAGATTTTTTTGAATTTGCAAAATGGAAAAATAATTAAACCCCCAGCAAAAATATGAACAGCCAATTGAAAAAAAGAAATACTTTTTAAAAAAATTTAAAAAAAAACAAAACATTGCCAAACATTATAAATTATGTTTAATATTTTTGCAAGGCACAATTTTTGAGGCAAACTAATTGCAATAGATTCAATGAAAACAAAGTACACTTGTTTTGGATATGATACATGCAGTTTGTTAATTAATGTTGTTGAATATTATTTATAAGTTTGAAGTTCAAACCTAAATTATCAAATATAATTTAATATTTTACAAATAATATTGTAATATCACAAATTAACCCAATAGAATTCATGAGGCTATGACTTGCTTGGAGGCTTAAAAAATTATGTCGAGGCTCTAACCTTGCACAGTCGCATTCAACTATAGTCATAAATATCAAACACATCCTCCAAGATCTCTGGATCTTAGTCATGAAAAAGTGTCTTCTCGTCATTCTTCTCAAAATCAATTGGTTAATCACCCGTGATGCTATCAAATTTAAAGTAAATGGGTTGCACACAAAGCTTCAAAACAACATGAAAAATGCTTCTCCATCAAAATTTTCGAACAATGTAAATGATAAATTGAATTATATATTATGCCATGTCATAAACCACCACCTCATTGAACATAGAAAAAAGAATACCAATACATGTTCATTAGTGAATGTAAAGTTAATCACAAAAATAAATAAAATAAATAAATTAGTGCTTGTTGTTAATGATTTGTAGCTTCGGTGGGATAAATCCAATTGATGAAATCAAATGCTTTAGTGGCCTATTGGCCTTAAGCATTTGATATCTATCCTTCTCTATCTTATTGTTATGAAGCATTATTATATATATGTTGATAAGATATATATATATATATATATATATATATATATATATATATATATATATATATATATATATATATATATATATATATATATATCACATATTATTAAATAATGATAATAATATATGTTGATAAGCATCAACTAAAGTAATAATCTGTCACATCAAAAGTGAAGAACTATGGAAGGCAGAGAGACTTACTCGAAATCCATGGCCTCGGAGAGAGCTTCCTCGGAATCCATGGCATCGGCGAGACCTTCATCTTAACAGTCACAGGCAGTCAAGGAGCGACTTTACATTTCGAGGTGATGGGCTTCAGGAACTCAAATCTGGCAAGCATGGCGAGTAGTGCACTAGAAGGCAGCATAGCAATCATTATGGGGGGAAACTCACGACACACTCTTGGAGATAGGATTCGAGAGATAAATTCTGGAAGGGCCAGATACTTCAGAACAAAGAAATAGGGAAGCCTAGAGAAATTTAAATTTTCACCAAATTCAAAATAAACGGTCATTTCCAGAACTTTCAAAGTTTGGGTTCAGTGAAAAGAGTCGAAGGCTTTCACCCATTAATCCAAATTTTATTCCAATCTTTCCAACTACTCCTTTGGGAAGACTGTTCAGACATCCTCTTCCAAAAAAAGCTTGGATAGGAATCCATTGGGTAATCCATAGAAAAAGAAATGAACTCAGATCAAACAGGATTCCAAGATATCATAAGAGAGTTAATGGGCCCCCCAAAGCTCCTCCCAAAAAATGGAAACCGATACAGGAAAATCACCAGGAGCAAAATCTTTCCACAAATCTACAAACTCTCTCCACAAATCTAAATCCAGAGGGTGCGAGGAGCGACCTTGTAATTCAGGTCATCTCTCCATAGCTTCCTCCAGATAGGGATGATACTCTAGCAAGAGAACGGGTACCTTCTGTCATTTTCTCCAAGAAAACTCTAAAACAAAGGAATCTTTTTCTCTTACAGCATGCAGTGATTTGCAAATTTTGGAATGCTAACATGTCTTACACTGAGTTCAATGCCTAGGTTTTTGCAAATTGGCTTAACATCACACAAATTGATTCCCTAGATAATGAATCAGGGTATTTTCTAGTCACATTCCAAGATAAACTCATCAGAGACAAGATTTTCAAACAGAAAGGATGGTTTTACAAAAACTCTGGTCTCCACATGCAACAATGGTGTCCAAACTTTGATAGTACAAAAAATGTCATCATGTTCATTCCTATGTGGATCACTTTACAAAATCTTCCTATGGAATACAGAGAAAGGGACATCATACAATCCTTGGTAACAAATTAGGAATCTATCTTAGTCATCACTTTGAAAGGACATCGGCTTCAATCATGATATGCTTGCTCATGAATCTTGAGAAAGTGCTCCCTAAATCTATTAAAATCATATCAAAATTCGAAACTTGGATTCAAATCATCTCATATGACCCCTGCAAGTATCCTCCTCCAGAGCAGGGTACTCCTAGAGAGGTAAATTTGACAGTCCAAGATATGCGCCCAATGAAAAATCTTAATCATCAACCATCCACATCAGACCCTCTCCCAAAGGTTGGAGCGCGGGTTTCTAAGGCACGCAACATAAGACTACAGGGCTTGGACATGTTTTCAAAAAGTCTGAAACTTTTCCTATGCCTTTTATTATGGAATATTAAAAGGTCTTTGAGCCCTCAATATTCTCCCCACACATATCTTTTACCATCAAATTTTTCTAGGATGGAGAACCCCTTAGCCATCGAACCAATTTCGACATTAGTTGATACCTAGTAACCACCTAAGGTAGGGTCTCGGCAGAGTACATTCTCCTCAGCTAGATGCTTCCTGCCAAACACAAGATCTCTCAAAGTGGTATTTGGGAACAAATGGTTAGTAGACAACTCTAATCCCCTTCCTCTAGAGAATGCTCTCATTAAATATGTCCCAAGATTCAACTACAAGATTATGGAACAATTAATATCTCATTGGCTTATGGAAGTCCAAATGGAAATGATAGAGAAAATTGCAGATCAAGTACTTAGGGAAGATGCAACTTTAGCCCAGATAAGAAAGGGAAGTCCTCAAATGAGCTGCTTTCAAATGCCACTTTAACACCAGCATAAGAGGATGACATTCTCAAAATAAGATTATGTGACCTGAGAGATTCGATAAAGGCTAAAGTCTCTCCTCTCCCTTTAACTACTACACAAGGTTCTCAAAATTCACAAACTCTAGAAATCTATGCCTCCAATACAAATTTGTGTTGTAGGAAGTCTTCCAAGCTAAGAAACAAAGAAAAAAAATACTTGAAGAAGTCCTCCTCACCTGATCAAGGAAGTCTTTCAAAAAGAAATAAAATTAAAGGAGGCATTATCTCGCTCAAACCTTTAAAGCACAAAGCTCAGGTTAGGAGCTCGGAGAGTTTCTCTAAGGAACCACCAAAGCCCATCCAACCAGAGTCAGAGACCCCGATTTCTCCAAGAATGCAGGCAGTGTATGATCTCTTCAACAATACAACTCAAGATTACCCCATGGACAATTCTCATCCATCCTCCTTTGTAGAAATACTTCTACAAGAATATTATGTGGAAGAGGAAGAGAGATTGATTGATATAGAAGACCCAATAGGTTTCAGTGAAATTAGAGAGAAAGTTCCTCTGGATCTTTCTTTGGAAAATGGATTGGTTGGCTCCTCCAACTTTGTATTAAACATGATCACCAATAATTTAGGCATCCAAAAATCAATACATAAAAGCTCATTGGACAGTGGGGTGATTAAGAAAAAAGGGAGAAGAAGAAAATCTTCATCTAACCTCAGAGAGGAAGATGGGGAAGATTATGACCAAACTAAAATCACAACATACTTAAATGTAGGGAAGGGGAAGTTCCTTCCTAAGTTACAATGAGAATCATATCATGGAATGTTAGGGGACTCAATGCCCCTAACAAGCAGTGGGTGGTGAAACGCTACATAATAACAACCAAAGCTAAGGTTGTTCTACTTCAAGAAATGAAAAATGAGCAAGGATGAATTATCAAATTTCACATTGACTCTAGGTGATTGGAGAGCTATAGGAGTCGAGGCGATAGGATCCTCAAGGGGGATTGCTATCTTATGGAATACAAGGCTTTCTTCTTACATTCATTCAGAGAGTAGTTCGAACTGGATTGGGGGCAAAATTGCAAGCACTCGATCAAATCTTAATCTATACATTGTGAATGTATATGGCCCTATTTTGAGTAGAAGAAAATTGGAGGTTTAGGAGGAGATCAACAGATGTTTTGCAGCTTGGCCGAAAGGCAATTTCATAGTGGGAGGAGACTTTAATGCCATCATTCATACATCTGATAAATTGGGGGTTCTCTTAGAGTTTCACAATCTCAAATAGATTTTAACGATTAGTTACAACAAGAAAATTTAATGGAAATTGAGCCTGAGAATGGTTCCTTTACCTGGACAAACATAAGGCTTGGGCTTAGTAACATCTCAGAAAAGTTGGATAGATTCCTTTTTAGAGGAGACGTCACAAAATTCCCTTTTGATTTAAAAGCATCTATATATCCTACCTTAGGCTCTGATCATTTTCCCATCTAGTTAAATATTTTGGAGGAAGATAAACCTCAGTACTGTCCATTCAAATTTGAAAATATGTGGCTCAAAGAGGAGAAATTTGTTGACATGGTCGCTGATTGGTGGTCAGAGATCAAAGTGAAGGGTTCTAAGTTATTCTGTTTTGTCTCCAGACTAAAATATATCAAACAGAATCTACTCATCCGAAATAGAACTCACTTCAAGAACATTTTCTTGTCAAAAGTGGACATAGAGCAAAAGCTTGAGGCATTGAATGAAACCATAATGCAATCTGAGATGGATCAAGACCTTTATGTTGCTAAGAAAGATTTATTAAGAGATTTAGAAGATATTCTAACCAAAGAAGAAATCTTTTGGAAACCAAAATCAAGAGAAAATTGGTTGGCAATAGGAGACAAAAACACCAAATTCTTCCATTCTAGCACTAAGCAACGTAGGAGTGTGAACATGATTCTACAAATTGCCAATTCAGAGGGTGTTCTTTTGCAAGATCAGAAAGATATCCAGAAGGAAATAGTTAGCTTCTACACAAAACTATTGAACAATTCAGATTGCTCGCCTCTCAAGATACAATAGGATTTATTGATTAACATCCCTAAGATCATAACGGATGTCGACAATCAAATGTTGTCAAAGGAGTTCTCTGAAAGTGAAATTTTGCAAACATTATCACAAATGGCTCCAGATAAAGCCCTTGGCCCGGATGGTTTCTCTCCTAGCTTCTTGCACTACTGGAGTGTCTTGGGGAAAGATCTTACCGCATAACTAGAGGTTGCCAGATCATCAGGTAGATTTTTATATGAAATCAACAATACTTTTATTGCTTTAATCCCTAAAAAAGAACATGCTAATTGTATGGATGAATTTAGACCTATTGCTTTATGTAATACAATCTATAAGATATTATCTAAGTCTCTAGCAAATAGATTAAAAATTGTTCTCGGTAAGATTATTGGGGAGGAACAGACAGGTGTTGTGCCAAGGAGATCAATCCTGGATGGTATAATCATTGCTCAAGAAGCTATCCACTCCATCCAATGCAATAGACAACCCAGTATGATCATCAAATTAGATATCAAAAAGGCCTATGACAAAGTGAATTGGAGATTTTTAGCTAAATGCATGGAAAGTTTTGGCTTTTCTAAGGCATGGATAAATCTGATATTCTATTGTATCTCCACTTCAAAATTTTCTATTCTAGTGAATGGATCTCCTCAAGGTTTCTTTGAAGGTTCCAATGGAATCAGACAATGAGATCCACTATCCCCCTTCCTCTTCATCATTATGGCAGAAGCTTTGGGTCGCAGTTTAATCAACCTTCAAGATCAAGAATGTATTCAAGGGATTGAAATCACTTCTTCAGTTAGAGCAGTCATCCATCAACAATTTGTAGACGACATTCTTCTCTTTGGTAAAGGCACTATTCGGGAGGCTATTCAGATCATATCAATACTTGATAAGTATGCTAAGGCTTCTGGTCAAGTAGCCAACAAAGATAAATCAGTGATTTTTTTCTTCCACACAAAAAAGAAAATTCAACAAAAAATAGAAAAAGTTTTGGCCTTTAAAAAAGGTTCTCTCCCATGCTCTTACTTGGGAATTCCCATAGACAAAACCCTTAGAACCACATTGGTTTGGAAACCTATCAATGAAAGAATGGATAGGAAGATGGACAATTGGAAATCAAAATGGCTATCTTGGGTGGGTAGAATTGTGATGATAAAAGACACCCTAGCAGCAATTCCAATATATCTAATGTCTTGCATCTCTCTTTCCATGGGTGGCTATATGGATATGGTGAAGAAGTTAAGGAAAAAATTTTGGTAGGGAAAAGACACAAACAAGAAATTTTCTCTTATATCTTGGGATAAGATTTGCAAACCACTAAATGTAGGGGGCACTGGCATTAAAAATCACTTGTGGCAGAATCAAGCTCTCAGAGCTAAACTATATTGGAAAATTATGAAGAATCAAAATTTCAAATGGGATAGAATTTTAAGGGGAAAGTATCTCGGAAAAAGTATTGAAGAAGAGGTCTTTCAAATTAAGGATCTCCTAAGAGGCTCCAGAATTTGGAATTTCATTTCCAAATCCAGACACATTGTGGATAATAATATTACATGGGATATCAGAGAAGGCAATTTAGCTCAGTTTTGGGAAGATTCATGGGGTGGGTGTCCAAGTATTAATTTGTTGTTGGGGTAGAATCAAATCAGTTAGATTTTCTCAGCTTCTTGGGGACCCTTTGTCAAAGACTATATTACTCCTGCCTCCTCTCCCTCAGTGGATGGCTCTTGGCAGTGGAAAGACTTTTCAGAACTCAATCTTGATTCACTAGAAGTATGCAGATTGAAAATGCTTCTTAAAGACAAATCTTTTTTCTCAAGTAGGGGCGGGATGAAATTATCTGGAATGGGGCTAAATCAAGAATCTACAATGTTAAGGATGGTTATAAGATTCTATCAGGGCCTACTCAAATAAAGATAGATGAAATTCCAATACAATTATGTTGGAATAAGGTATGTCTTCCTAAGGCAGGTTTATTCACATGGACAACTTCTCAAGGTAGAATTTTAACTGTAGATAGATTCCTTAAGATGGGTTATCATGGACCATCTAGATGCACTCTATGTCACAACTGTGAAGAGGATACCAATCATTTATGGTTATCATGTCCTTTTACCAATGATTGCTGAAATTGGTTGTGCACAAAATTAGGATGGTTCTTAGCATTCCCTCAGGAGATCCTTTCTTTTTTGTTATCTTGGCCTAAGCTCTATGAAGAAAGTCTATGTGGAAATCTATGAATTATATCACCGTCCATTCTGATTTGGGAAGTATGGAAAGAAAGAAATAGGAGACTTTTTCAAGACAAATCAATGGAAATTGACTCTATTCTCAACAAAATTGAAGCAGTAATAGTTGAGGTCATGAACTCTTGCATCCAAGCTCAATCAACCCAACACAAGTTTTAAATTAGCTAGGATGACCAAATGATCAAAAGCTGGTATGGACTTAAAGCCCTAATCACTATAGGTAGAGGCTACAAAGCTAATTATTTTCATAGAGATTCTTGTGTGTGGATGGTTCAAGCTCAATTTTGATGGAGCTTCCAAAGGAAATCTAGGTCCATCAGGGGCTGGTTGCATCATACACTCCTCAGATGGAAGAGTCATAGCAAAATTGGCTAAACCTTTGGAAATAGATACCAATAACATGGCAGAATTCAAAGCTTTATTGCATGGTCTTTCTCTTGCATGTGACCTAGGTTTGACCAAATTGGAGATTGAAGGAGACTCCATGATAACTATAAATGTTGTAAAAACAAGGGCGACACCAAATTGGCGCTTGCAAGCTTCCTTGGAAGTTATTTTGTTGTTGACAAGGAAATTTGAATCCATAATGGTCAATCATATTTTTAGAGAAGGAAATTCCAAGGCTGATGAGCTAGCCAATATAGCGGCCAGTGGTGTATTTATGAAGACTGTTTCAGGGGAGGCACAACCATAAAGTGTTTCCTAAATCCCCCCTTTTCCCAGCAATGGTCTTAAGTTTTTAAAATATGTTTTCAAAATATGTCTTAAAGCCCAAGGTTTCTCGGCAAGTTGCCTCGAGTATGGGGAGTGTCTTATCAAGTCATCAAGTGTCATCTCGTCAACTTCCTGAGGGCTCATTGTTTATGTTTTCTTTGGATACATGGAAAATTATTTTGAAAGATAACAAAGAGTAGTCAGTGTACTTGGATGGACATGAGGTGACAATTACCTTTTTTGGGAGCCGAAGGAGCACTCTTTGACAGTAGGATTGAGTAAGAAGAACGCTTCTCTATGTCTAAGAAGGATGGGACAGTTGCTTGGTTCAAAAGTCTGCAGTCCATATCACATCACTAACTAGTATATCATATTTTTCAAAATTATGTCTTCATCTTAGAAATATTTTGGTTGGATCACATCCTATCGGTGTTTTGGAAAGTTACTATCTTTATCAACGATATTTTTGGAGACCTTTAACAGTCTTA
>BSBK01004413.1:1452500-1552091 GCA_027943335.1 Chamaecyparis obtusa
ATTTTTATGTACTACTTTCATCATATGTATACACATGTACATGTACACATATGTATAACTGTGTGTGTATTGTATCATCCTAAAAAGTAAGCATTCTTAATTAGGTGCTCAGTTTAGCCCCATTTTAGTTTGTATGGGTTCCCTCATTGATCTCATGTTATCCTAATGGTTATTGCACCTTCAAATTAACATTATAAGTCTTATATTGATTCAATTTCCTCAAAACTCGAGGTTAACCCTTATTTCTAAGAGTATTCCTCTATTTTATCCTCCCAATCAAATAATTTATTTCATCTCCTCACTCTAAGATGGCTCTTACCTCATTTAAAATTTTGGGGCATGATTTCCACATCTACCGATCTCATATATTCACATGATTTATCTTTTAAGGCCTGGAGACTATCAACTTTCTCCCCATGAAATATCACTGAATTTTGTTAAGGATATATGTTGACTTTTGGGGGTATAATTCTTGATGTGTCTGTGACACTTTTTCTTGAAATTTTAAAGGTGGTATTTTATGGTCTCACACTCTCCAAAACTAGCTCTATACGTCATTATCATTTTCTAAGTCAGCCTAAAAGTGGTTTCACTTTGAAATCTCTATATAAAGGCCCCCCATTTCTATTATTTCATAGCAAGAACAACAATAAGAAGGAGAAGGAAATCAACCAAGCAATCAAGCAAGTAGGAAAATCCTCAAGATCTTGAAAGCATTCTTCTTCCTCTTCATCAAGCATTGCGCGACAAACTACAACATGCATTGTACGAGGCTTTGGTTTCATGATTCATATTGAGTTCAAGCTATTGCATTAACACTTGTGATCACATCCAAAGAAGCATTGTGCCATCAAAGTATAAGGTGATTTATGTTTCAGATCCATCTTCTATTTCATCTTTCATTATGTAATTTTAATTTGATTTCAAGGTCGATTCCTAGACAGAGGTTTGACCAAGTCAAACCCCTTTTCCCAACCTTTCTTCCCATTTTTGTGTGTGCAGGAATAGGTTACGGGCTACAATTTTAGATCTGGGTAGTACAAAAATAGTTGTAGATTCCATGAAAGTTTTGTCTAAAAGTGTTAGGAACAGATTGAGCTCCCAATCTGTCCCTAGGCACAGATCAAATTTTCAACTTGTCCCTACCATTTTAAGCTAAAATTTAGTTGGGAGTTAGTTCACAACCTTTGAGTCTCAGATTTGTGATTTTAGCTCATTATGGGACTCCGACAACCATAAATTCGGGTCTAAAAATTTACTTTTTTAATTCCATTTCTAGGTGCATTCTTCCATCCTCTTTCCAATTAGTTTTATCAACTAATTTAGATTAGATCTATGCTTATTTAGTCTTTTTCATACCAATATCATTCCTCTCTCTTCAATTCTAAGAAACAAAAGGGAATCAAAACCCCTCAAGCACATATATTGCACATTGGTGTCTTCCAAGAGTTGTTAATCATATTTTTCTTGGGGTGGCTTTGCATTCTAATGTATCTGATGAATTAGGGAATATAACACTTTTACATGGTGCCCATTTTATATTATACATTTCAAGGTGAACCCAACTCGTTACATTTTCATTCTGATTTTGGTGTTAGATTCCCTTTATGTTCATATAGGTTCACCTATTATATATTTTGGTGAGCTGAGCTCATAAAATTTCCTCTTTTTATTTGGTAGTTAGATCTCCTTTGTATGCATTTAGATACATAAAATTTTGATTTAGTATCTAGATCTATTGTCTATGCATTTTTCTATCACATATTTGCTACATCTTGAAAAACAAAAAGTACAAAACAAAAAAAAAATTAATTTCATGAATTGTTGTTATCTATCATTGATTTGTATGCGCTTATTTCTTTTCTCTAATGTTGCAAAAATTATTTAGGGCATTATCCCGAAACCATTCTGTCACTTTTGAGATAAAACAACATCCTCCCATCAACTTGCCTTTGCATTATGTTACTACTAAAGAATCAATTTAATACATGTGATATTGCTTTGTCTTCTCTTATATCACCGTATAGGGATATATTAGAGACAGAAGATGGTTTTAACCTTTCTCTCAATGATCTTCCTCTTTGGGGAGAAGATTTGATGATTAATGTTAACTCTTCTCCTAATATAAGCCTTATCTATGAGGATACTTTGGTTAAGGATGATGTCACTTCACCTTCTATTTATTTCTATGAATCCCCCTTTAGGGATGAAGCATTAGTGAGTTATGATTACCTCTATCCTAAAGTTTTATTTATTTATAAAGATGCATCTATTATTTATGATCTCTCTATTTGGGATGAACCATTGGACAACAAGTTGACTATTCTCTCCCTTGTGAAAGAGCTTCTAACAAAGAATATGATATTAGTATTCCTTCTACTAACAAAGCATTATTGGGTTATTTTTGTCCCTCTTCTAAAGGTTTCCTAAATCATGAGGATACATTGAAGAAAGAGGATAATACTCTTGTTTCTCTCCCTACCATAAACAAAACCTTTTAGAACAACTAGACTACCCAAGTTAATAAATATTTTTGGTAGTGAAAATTATAAGGTTGTTGTCCATCTTTGTCAAGACACCCCTCTACCTCAAAATAAACTAATCATTGTGATGAAGGGTTCTCAACAACCTGACTATCATGTAGTTGCCTACACTTATAACACAAGAGCTAACAAAGAACCTACAAGTTTAGTTGTTCCTCCTTCTCTTCATCCTTCTCAACCGATGCTTCCTCCTACACCTCGTCTCCCCCAAAATATTGGAAAGGAGTATGATCTATTAGAACAACTTAGTGCTAACCCTTCCAAGATATCTATTTGGGAGCTTATTCAAACTTTACCTACTTATCATGAAGTGTTATAGAAAGCCTTGAGAAATGTGATTTTCTTACCTCCTAGACAAGATAATATAACTTCCATCTTGGAATACATGAATGAAACCAATAAAAAATCTCAAATTGTGTTTTCTCAAGATGAGTTACCTCCTAAGGAGTTTCAAGATCAACATGATTCTCTCATGGTTGTTTTCCTTATCAATGTTATCCTATTCAGAAAAAATTAATTGATAATAGCTCAAGACTTAATGTTTTTAGCATTGACTTGTTACAAAAGATAAATGCAAATGTTTCTTTAATAGAACCTGATTCTAATCCTATCTAGGACGTTGATAATGTTTCTAAACAAACCTTGGGTATTAGCACTTTTCTTGTTAAGGTAGGTCTTGTTATTTTACCTACACCCATTCATGTCATGCTCGATACTCTTAATTATAATCTTCTCTTAAATGATGAGCATGGTTACATGAGCTATGAACATTGTTCCTTCAACTCTCCATCGTAAATTGAAGTCCATCTATATCAACACCATGTGTACCCTTGTTGTTGATGATAGGCTCCAAAAGTGCTTACGAAATGAGTCTAATTCTCCTTCTATTCCTACACCATTTAAACAAAACATATCTTCCTTTCCCATAAGTTCCCTTTTAGATGATTATTTGGGATCATTAGACTTTACACTATATTTTTCAAGTGAATACAAACTTTCTAATTTTAACACAGAGTCCTTCAAATGACCTAGTGTGTCATTTGTCTAACCTGCTTCTCAAAACAATTCAACTCATAATTTCAAACATGGTTTAGGATGTGTGAAACAAAGAAGTAAGAATAGTGAGAAATCTATTGAAGCATTTGGTTTTGAATCTCCTCCTTTATCATCATCCTCTCATTTATCATCGAACACTTCTATATCTACCTTTATAATCAAGAAATTATTTTACCTAACCTTCTTCATGCTAAGTTGATTACTTGACCTAAATGAAAAAAGAAGCATAGTCAAAAAAAATTGAAGCTCCCTTTTCGCATGTATCACCAATACCATTGTTGGTATTAAGGAATGAGTGGGGATGAATCAGTGTTCTGCAATTTTTAATGTTACTAATCTGATTCTTTAACCACAAGCTGCATGAAAAGAAAAGAAAAGTACAATAGCATAAAATGAACATCCGCAACATCACAACACCATAATTTTCATTGTCAAAACCCTATTAGGGGAAAAACCATGGTGGGGATGGAACCCACAAATAAAATACTCCGCGTATTAATTCTATTAAAGGTTTAAGTACAAAAGTTAGAATACACATGCATTCAAGCTTACAACCTAGAGATCACTTCTCAATTACAAAAGAGAAGGCTTATTGCCTTAAAAATTATATGGACTACAATCTATAGTTAATGAACTAGATCACAACATTTATATATGCCAAAATAGTTCCAATTGGGCTCAATAAACTGAATCAATACACTTCATATCCATCACTACTTTCCTCTAAATTGAGCCTATGATCACATACACTTCACACACATAGCATACACCATGCGCACCAAAACAACCAAATGTATCAATCTTATATATCCACAACTAAGAATTAATCATCAATGGGTTAGCCTTATGAATATTTACAAAAATATTTTAATGTGTAGTAAGTCATGCAAATCCACATGTAAAATATAATGTGGACCTAGAATAACTACATCAAATCATTGTAGTAAGTCATCCAAATCCACATGCAAAATATATTGTGAACCTATAATAACTGCATCAAATCATTCTCCCATGTTAGCTCATCAACCTCAAGCTCAAAAACAAATCATCAAATCAATCTGATAGGATCGCATAAGGATCTACTACACCTTATCATTGATCTTCATGGTTAACACAAAATTTGATACACATAACCTCATAACTTGATCAAATGATAACATCAAGTGTTACAAAGCTAAGATATGGTAGAGTATACCTTCATTATGCTTCTCCTAGGTTCACACCTCAAAATTCTATACTGGGTAGTCATACCAAACCTTTTCCTATAAAGTGTCAACTACACTATTTCTTTTATACTTAGCCAAATCTACCTTCAATCCTTTGGTATGATCAAAAAAATTATAGAAAACATATTGAATGCATATTGTTTTTCATAAATGACAACATATAAATCATTAAGAGAAGTGTCTCTTTCCAACAACCATGACCACTATACTAATAATTGTCAAGCCTTACATTACAAAATTCAAAAACTAATTGATAATGACATCATTCACATAACATGTCACAATGAGTTATTTTTCAATCTTGGTCTCTTTAAATAAAATTTAAGTTCCTATTATATGTATACACACTATGTGACATTGTTAGCCTATCCTTGGGGGCTCATTGGCATGCATGGAATTATCATACTTTGTGAGTAATATAATAGGTAATGTTTCTCCTTATTCTTGTCTCCACACTTGGGGGAAAGGGTAGTATATCAATCTCTCTCATCCTCTCTAAGGATCCACTTTTCCCTTGGTGAAGAAACATTTGTCTATTATGTGATATCCAATCTTACATATAAATATGGGTTTGCATTAAGGATTCTCTTCTATAAAAGAGATATGCATCCTTGATCATAACCTTTTCATCAATTGGGTTTCCATGGTAAACAAATCCTTTAACTTGGGGGCTAAAAGTGTGTCATCCTTCCTTAAAGAATCCCTTTACCTAGAAATGGGGAAGGTGTAAATTCTTCCATTCTTATTCATGATCTCTTTTTGTTGATGCATAGTAGCTTCGATTAGATATAAGGATGATCGTTTATATTGATTATATATATATATATATATATATATATATATATATATATATATATATATATATATATATATATATATATGTCAGTTCACTATGTGAACTTACATACATACACATACACATTTCTTGTGCCTATAAGAATAATCATTTCAAATGCTTTGTAAAACCATCATCCTTGTATTGATCAAAATACTATACAAATACAAGTATATTATTATGTGTACAATAAAATTCTATTCTCTTGCCATGTTTCGAGCAACAATCATTAATGACAACATTGTTTTATATATAATAAAACAAGAAATGATCGTATTTATTATATCAAACATACCATGAATCAAGTAATGATCAAATATAATGCACAACATATCAGTGACTTTCATAATATTGTTTTTGGTTATTATGTTAACTAAACTGATTAAGGATCAAGCCTCTTGAAAGAACCCTTTAGCAAGTGTTGTATTGTTTGAGAGAGGGCCATGTCATGAGTGGACATGGCTCCACATTGTGGAGACATGTCCCCTCGTGACATGTCCCTCCACATATATATTTATACATGTTGATATCATAAAGAGAAGAATAGAAATTGACAAATACTCTCTCCCCTCTTGATTGAGAATCTTGGACTTGAAGAAATCAGTACATTATAATTTGCATATTGTAACAATTACATCAACCTAAAATAAATTTAATAAACTTTAACATGGTATCAAAGCTAAGTTAAGAAGATCCAAATTAAATTTGAGATACCAGACTATCATCTATTGATATTGCTGTCAGATTTCATTCTTCGCAATGTCAAATATGATTAGATTTGAAGATCGACTCGAAGGAGAAAACAAATTTACATCTTGGAAGCTCATAATCATGATGCTACTAAAGGATAATAAATTAGACTCCTTTGTAAAAGAAAACAAAGCTAAACCTAAAGATGACCATGAGAAAACTCTAGATGAATCGAGAGCAATGAGAGAGCCATGAAAATCATAGTGGATGCAGTCAAGGATCATAGTTTACCTATATTGGCAAAACATGAAACTGGTGTTGGAAATATAAGTGGGAAGGTAATACTAAGAGGAGGGGTGAATTAGATATCACCTACTTTAACCTTTTCATACTGATAAAACTTTATGCATGACATAAACAAAACTTGATCATTCTAAGTAATTTAACATGTTAAGCAGCATACATGAAATCACTCATAACACAATAATTTTGGTAACCCAGAAACTCTTGAAAGGTAAAACTGGGGTGGGGATGACACCCACAAATCTTCACTATTGCAGTAATAAGTTTTTCCTGTTAAGGCTTACAAAATGTGATCAATTCATGATTTACCCTATGAAAGGTCTACTCTATTAAAAACTAAAAGACTTATACAGTCTACCTTGCTAAAGGATTTAAAAATTACAACAAAGTAAGCACTCGGTAAAGAGATTACATAAACTCTATTAAGACTACTCGGTTAAGAGATTTACCCTGATACACTGATTAAAATGTCTCAGTACCTGATCTTTCAATTTGCACTTATATGCAGATTACAGATCTCGTCTTTACTATATGTTAGTGATCTCTTCTATCTGATCTTTCTCAATTGTGTCCTTTCACTGCTTAGCTCGGTCACTGAACTCTATATGAATACTTAACTATTCTAACTATGCCTTTCTGTTCATTCTCTCATACTCATAGTAGTCATTCGATGTCAATATCTCTTTTTCTCTCTCTGATTCTCCTCTTCTCTTCTTCTCTACTTTAGGGTTTAGATCTTGACCTTATATAATAACCAAAACATCTTAATGATTCAAGATCTACAATTCAAATTTATTCCTATTTCTGCTTAAGCTATACAATTTTCTTATTAGCTCTAGATATTACATAGGGATCAATGATTACAAGATGAATGCGTAATTACCTTCGTAATTATCTCAACAAACAAAATACAAAACACCACTATCAACAAAAATGGTTTACCTTGATCATTGTGCCATTCCAAACTTATATGTCATTCCTGGATAACTCGGAAAATGTTATTCCTGGTACTTGGTATTCACTGTACTCAACATCTGTTAAACTCTTTGTCACTTGGTAATCATTTCGTATGTAACTTGGCAAAAACTATACTCGGCATAATACAAACATATAGTGACCATGACTTTACTCGACAGTACTACTACTCGGTAAGTATTCAATACATAACTTGGCCTTTACAAAATGACTCGGTCATAGTGATGATCGACCATCATTGCCTAGATATATGACTAAGTGTGAAGCACTAATGGTCAACAAAACTATAGAGATCTACAATCTCCCCCTTTGACATTAGTGGCAAAAACACTTTGTCATGACATTTGTACTTACAATTACAAAAGTATGTTGTACTAGCCTAATACTCCCCCTGAGATATATATACATTCAAAATTTTGTTACCTGTCCTTAATCATGTCATGATGACTCCCCCTTGTTTTTGACATGATGAATCTCTTCATTAGTAGGGAGTTCCCAAAATTTCTCCAGAAATGGTTTATGCAGCACCGTGACCATGTGTAGTGTAGTTTCCCAAGCTGTTGAAGCAATATTTAGAGCTTATGTTTGCACTTCTAGCTCGGCAGCTAGACTGACTAGGCTCTCGGCTGTGGACAAATTTGGATTTCTCTAAGTTAATTCCTTAGCCTTGAATAACTTTCTCTATATGGCCTCCAGATGAGGTGTCAAAATAGTTTGCATAGAAAGTAGTCGAGATCTAATCTTGCCATCATTAGCCACCAGCTCGGCTAACTTACCTTGGGTATGCAAAATTTTGGCATAATGTTCAGCACTGGTGTCTACGTCTAAGCTTAGAGAATGACTGGTAGTCTTAAGTTCTTGTTTTAGTGTGTCAACTAGTCGTTGATTCTCATCAGTGAATAGTTCAACATTACAGAATTTGGCCAACAGAGACTGTCCATTCACGACTAGCTCTTCGGTCTCATTTACCAAAGTAGACAGCTGGACCTGTTTCACTGCTATCTCAGCAGATACTTTCGCTAGTATTTTGATCTCAAACTTTCATTCTGACCACTCAAATAACTTATCACGTGCATTGCTAGCTTCATTATTTACTTTTTGAACAATGTGTACAAGTTGTTCCAATATGGGGGTGGAACTATTTACATCTGATAATTCATAAACTTCATTAAATATATCTTTTATTTCATATAGGACATGTTTCTGCTGATGTTTCCTTTGGAGTTTTGCTTGCCTACTTTTCCTCATCAACAAATCCTTCAGGATCTGCATTTGCTCATAAGATAGGTTATCAATATCCCATTTAGGAATAACAATGACCTCATCAATTGTTACCTCAATTTTCTCCTTCTGTGTTCTCAGTGGGGTGCTTCTACTCAGCATTTGTACAAGAGCTTGTATTGCCTCTTTCTCCTTAGGCTCTTGCACCTCAATAGATTTTCCTTTTATATCTATTTCTCCTTTACCCTTATCCTCGGCATTAGGACTAACATCTTGTCCATCTAACTTATCTTTGTGTTCTTTTCTGGTATCTTCCATAGGAGGACTTTGGATTTTGCCTTCAAGATTGTCTTCTTTTTCCTCTTCCTCGGCAAATGTAGATTTAGTTACTGGTACTGACTTTATGGGTTCCTCAGTAAGGTTTGTACCAACTAACTTGTCAATAGTTGCAACTTCAGGTATAGTAGGACTCATATCAATAGATTGTGTGCCAGCAATTGTTGGATAATCCTTGACCTATAAAAGTACTGTGTTACTACCTAGCAAGGATATATCATTTGCTTCCTCGGTCTTTAAATCAGCCTCAACCAAAATTGAATTCTTGATGGGGCTCCCCTTGGTTATGTCAACAATGTGAACCTTTGATTTGTCCTGATCTTCCACTTCCTTAGGAGTTCTAGTCTCCATTTTATTTTATTTTATTTCAGATTTAGCAACTATCGAAGTACTAGCACCCTTTTCTTCATCCTTGTCACACAACAATCCAAACACTATTTTCTAGATTTTGATACTTTCTTGTACAACATCCTCAACCTTGTGTTGAAGGATTAGATAAGCTCTGAGTTTGGGATCAAACTTAGCTCTATATTGTTCAATTATCTATTTGATGTTGGCAGGGGTGAGACTAGACTCAACTTGTGCTAAAGTTCTCTCCCTTATTTCCTTTTCAGTTTGCAGAGCATACTCTCATTTCTGTGCAACCCTGTTACTTAATTCCTTGGAAATTTTATTTTCTATTTGAATTGGCAGCATCTTGAAAGTGCACAACATTTCAAGAATAGCATCTTCCACTTTTTCTTTGTCTCCAATGCTCATGTTCCCAAATTTTAATCCTTTCAACTCATCCACTACTGCAGAGCTAGTAATCTTATAACATATTTCATCAATAGTGAGTTGAGTATCCTATTGTGTAACCTTCCTCTTTACTTCTTCATCACTCTCTATCTCTTCATCATTGTCTTGTTCTAAAACAAGTTTCCTTCTAGGCCTCTTTATAACCTTATTCAGAACTGCCTTAGGTAGTGCAGGTTTTTGCTTAATAGATGTAGGTGGCATCTTAGGAGACTCGGCAGCAGCTCTCCTTATTCTGGGCTTAAGTACTGGTGTCAATGACACTTTAGGTTTTAAAATTCTTTTCTTAGCCAAGGGCTCGACAATCACTCGTTTCTTTTCTTTCTCTTCTTCTTCTTCACTATTACTAGTTTCACTTAGTTCATCTTCTCCCAATCCTTGGGTCAACTCCAGTGGTTAATCTTTTTCAGATTCTTTGACATATTTTTCCAAATTCTTCACTATCTTCTTTCTTTTCCTCTTTGTGGTGGCAGCCATTAATCCCATAGTGATCTTGGATTTAGCTTCATCAAAGGTTCCAAAGTAAGGTGCTTTACTATCAATTTCTTTAGCTAAGAGGGATGTAATTGCAGCAGTAGCTTCATCTATATTTAGTTCATAGGGTAATGGCATTAACCATGAAAACCTAGGTAGGACTGCCTGTGCATAAGTAAAATATGTATCTACCAAAAAACATATATCCTTACAAAATTTTTCAATCAAAGACACAGGGACTCTAGTCCTCTTTTTCACCTTCTTCTTAAACTCAATAAAATAGTTGTCCATTATTCCATTAAAGTTATGTCCAATCTAACTTACAAATTCATTGATTTGAACAGTGATGGATCTCCTCGTATCCCATATAACACCTCCATGTGTAGGAAAATACTTCTTTACATAAAAGAACAAATAGATCAGTAAGGAACCAAACTTACACATAGAATTCTTCAAGGTCCGGATGGAGTTCAAATTCTCGGCAAGTTGAGTCAGATGGAGCTCGGCAAGGTCATACATGTGTCCTTTCTTGATTATCTTCCATGCCTAGTCCACTTCCATACAAGGGACGTTGTCCAACCGACTAGATTGATAAAACTTGTGCGAGATGACTCTAACAGCAAAGTCAATTTCTGGATCAGTTATTGTGGAAATTTTCATTCCTCATTTGTTCCAAACTGCCTGGGTGTTAGCTTGAATATCTTCCTTGCACATTTCATTGTTCTTTTCCCTTCAATTGTAGGGTATCTAGTGACTTTATGTATCATCTCCTTTGTAATCTTCACTGGTCCATCTTCCAGCCATAAATGCATGTCATGTACTTGACTCAAAACAATCTTTATCCATTCCACTTTAAAATTTTGCAGGAAATCTAGGGCTTGCACTAACCCTTGATCAACAACTACCTTATGTTCTGGCTTGAGCACTCCATTGACACATAGTCTATCAT
This sequence comes from Chamaecyparis obtusa, assembly GCA_027943335.1. Lineage (NCBI taxonomy): Eukaryota > Viridiplantae > Streptophyta > Pinopsida > Cupressales > Cupressaceae > Chamaecyparis > Chamaecyparis obtusa. The sequence goes on from BSBK01004413.1 coordinate 1,463,904, forward strand.
AAGCTTCCCTGATCTTGTAATCACTAATTTCTCCAATTTTACACATGTATCAAGACCTACTGTCGTGCATCATTAACACATTCTCTGGAATGGAAGATAGGGCTCTGTTTAAATCTCCTTTAATCACACTCTTCGACATTGCCTTGAATACCTTCAACTTGCATACTTCATTTCTTACTAATTGTACATTAAAAACTTCCATCTCTTATTTCTTGACTGATGCAGATGATGATGATGCCATTTTAAACAATAGTTTTCGAAAATAAATATTTACTCAGTAAAATACTTTTTTCGTCAATAACCTGTAGATAAATTTTGTCGAGGGCACGCTGAGAAAATTCGGAATCGCCTTTCTTAAGCTGGTTGCATGTACTCTGAATCACTCTCTGAAATCTCAAATAGCTTGGTGAAATGAAATTAATGACAACTTTCCACTTTATAAAATTTGAAAAGTAGAATTAGGGCCTCATAAATGCTCCATACAAGTTTTTTGGTGGAATACAACTATCTCGGCAAACTCATGTTAACTTTAGTTAATCACAAGCTCGATCGATATAACTGTTATGATACAACTTGACGTATGTAGCATTTCAGTCATAACAGGTTCTCGGCATACATTGATAACTCGATCAAACACTGATGCTCGACATCAAAAATGAAATTCCTTATTTTGCTCAGATATGTCCTAGTGCATCTTTATCTATGCTAATATGGACTTTTGTTCAATTCTATGTTAGGAACTGATGAAAAATAAAACTTTACAAGACTTAGTTCCAAACATACCTTCCATGCTTAGTTAGAAGAAGTGTGATCACCTGATCCATCGGATTGGGTGACTGCAGATGTGCTAGCTTCGCTTGTGGTTCCTTCTTCTTTCTTCTTCCATGTCTTGTCCATTTGATTCTTCAATTTCTCATGGATATCTTCATTCTGGTTCTTATCATTGTTCGGCATGGGTGATCTACAATCTTTCTTTAGGTGACTAACCTTATTGCATTTGTAATAGACCATGCTTCCATTCATTCAACTTTTAGATTTGCCTCTAAAATGGGTCTTCATGCAATTTGCTCCAATGTGTCCATATTTACCACAATAATGGCAATTATACCAAGTGTTGTAATCCCAATTATATGATTTATGCTTCGTGACTGGCTTAGTTTGTTCATTTGATGACCATCTGGATTTAGATCTCCATTCAAATGCTTTGTGCCCATATTTATGACAGTTGAAACAACTTCCTTGAAACTTAGGTGAGGTGGATGAATTGCTAGCCTTAGATCTACATTCATGTGCTTGATGTCCATGTTTCTTGCAATTAAAACAATGTCCATTAAACTTAGGTTTAGGATCAGACTTACCATGTTTGCTTCTGCATATGTTGGCTGTATGTTTTGGCTTTCCATAGTGATAACATGTGGGCTTGGTGTTCTTTGGTTTAACAATCTTTTGTTCTCCATTCTTTGATGATTCTCCTTCTTCAGTAGATGATGAATGTTCATTCAGTCCAAGTCCAGATCTATCACCAGATCTTCTAGGTGATCTCAACAGCTCTTCAAAATACTTTGTAGCTTCATTGGGTTTGTTCATCCTTTCATTGATTTCTTTTTCAGTTCTCAATTCATGTTTTAGCTGATCATTTTCAAACCTTAGTTTATTGATTTCCATATCTTTCCTGCCCAATTCTTGATTAGCCAGTAGTAGTTGGTTTACCATATCTAGTTGATTGTTAGTCAACCTTTGCATGTCACTTGTTCTTTCATCTAGCCTTATTGTAATTTGTCTTTTATCTTCTTCAGCCATTGCCTTATCATCTTCAACTTTCTTTTTCTGTTCCACTACTTCACAAAGTCTGACAGATTGAATTTCCTATTCTCTCTTTAGAGTTCTGATATCATCATTTAGTATGGTATTTTTCTCCAGTAGTTATTTTATAGCTTTATCACTTTCTATAGAGTTACCAATATCAAATAGTCTAGAGATGTCTTCTTCTTTGTACTCTGGCTCATTCTGTTGAATAGAAATTTCTCTTTTTTTGCTCAAGGATTTCTTCAATTCCCCTCTGGTTGCTTCCAGTTGTTGTAATGCCATTTGTACATCAATGTTTTGATTCTCTATGATCTTCCCTAGTTTATAAGCTTCCATCTTAAGATCTTTTTCTTCAAGTGGTTAGACTTTCTTATGAGAAACCTTGTAGCTATGATACCAATTGTTGGAAATATAAGTGGGAAGGTAATACTAAGAGGGGGGGTGAATTAGATATCACCTACTTTAACCTTTTCATACTGATAAAACTTTATGCATGACATAAACAAAAATTGATCATTCTAAGTAACTTAACATGTTAAGCAGCATACATGAAATCACTCATAACACAATAATTTTGGTAACCTAGAAACCCTTGAAAGGTAAAACTGGGGTGGGGATGACACCCACAAATCTTCACTATTGCAGTAATAAGTTTTTCCTGTTAAGGCTTACAAAATGTGATCAATGCATGATCTACCCTGTGAAAGGTCTGCTTTGTTAAAAGCTAAAAAACTTATACAGTCTACCTTGCTAAAGGATTTAAAACTTACAACAAAGTAAGCACTTGGTAAAGAGATTACATAAAGTCTGTTAAGACTACTCAGTTAAGAGATTTACCCTGATACACTGATTAAAATGTCTTAGTACCTGATCTTTCAGTTTGCACTTGTATGCAGATTACAGATCTCCTCTTTACTGTATGTTAGTGATCTCTTCTATCTGATCTTTCTTGATTATGTCCTTTCACTGCTTAGCTCAGTCACTGAACTCTATCCGAATACTTAACTATTCTGAATATGCCTTTCTGTTCATTCTCTCATACTCATAGTATTCATTCGATCTTAATATCTCTTTTTCTCTCTCTGATTCTCCTCTTCTCTTCTTCTCTACTTTAGGGTTTAGATCCTGACCTTATATAATAACCAAAACATCTTAATGATTCAAGCTCTACAGTTTAGATTTATTCCTATTGTCGCTTAAGCTATACAATTTTTTTATTGGCTCTAGATATTACATAGGGATCAATGATTACAATATGAATGCGTAATTACCTCCATAATTATCTCAACAAACAAAATACAAAATACCACTATCACCAAAAATGGTTTACCTTGATCATTGTGCCATTCCAAACTTATATGTCATTCCTGGCTAACTTGACAAATGTTATTCCTGGTACTCAGTATTCACTGTACTCGACATTTGTTAAACTCTCTATCGCTCAGTAATCATTGCTTATGTAACTCAGCAAAAACTATACTCGGCATAATACAAACATATAGTGACCATGACTTTACTTGGCAGTACTACTGCTCGGTAAGTATTCAATACATAACTCGGCCTTTACAAAATGACTCGGTCACAGTGATGACCGACCATCATTACCTAGATATATGACTAAGTGTGAAGCACTAATGGTCAACAATACTATAGAGATCTACAACTACGTACCTTATGTTCAAATCTCTTGGGAGTGCATTTGACATAAATAATATAGGAAGAACCCTTTCCCTAAAGAGACAAATGAATAATATAAGTATGAACAAGGGAGAATCTATCAATGCATATTTCATGAGAATTACTAAACTAAGGGATTAACTATCAATAATTGGATATGAAATTGATAGCAAGGAGTTGTCACTAATAACCTAAGGTGGGCTACCAAATTCATGGGAGGCATTTGTTCAAGGGATAAGCACAAGATCCAAGCTTCCTAAATTTGATCGATTAAGATATGACTATCTACAAGAAGAGTCAAGGCAAATAAAAAAAGGAAAGTAGAAACCTATAGATGAGGATATTCATGTTCTTAATGCAAATTCTCATAAGAAAGGTAAGAAAAATAACTTCAAAAGGAAGAGAAATTCTCATGGAAAAGGTTTATCCAAGCAGAGGAAAGACATGTTTCAAATTCAATGTTTTAGGTGTGATCAATATCGACACTATGTAGTCAAGTGCCCTGATAGAACAAAACAGCAAGCCCCATTTTCTAAATTTGGAAAGACAAATATAGAACATGATTCTAAGAAATTTTCTTTCTACTCAGCATTGTCCAGTCAAGTTTCAAACAAACTCAACACATGGGTAATTGATAGTGGATCATCAAGGCACATTATAGGATACCAAGATCATCTAAAAGCTATGGTAGAAGAATCTGATGAATGGGTTACAATTGGGGATGATTCTGCACATCTAGTAAAAGGAGTTGGAACCTGCACCATCAAGTCAAAATCCAATATCTATATTCATCTCACTGTAGTACTATATGTGTTATGTATTAAGAGAAATTTAATATCTATATCAGCTCTTGAAGATAATTGATTTAAGGTTACATTTATGGAGGGTAAAGTCCTAGCATGGCTGAAGAAATCAACCATAAAGAAGGCCCAAACTATAGGCATAAGACAAGGACACCTATACATTTTCACTAAGTCAAATCAAGCCCTTATTCATGAGACTTCTGACTTAAATGATATCTGGCATTGAAGATTAGGACATATTCACTTTTGTGCCCTAACTTCTATGGATAAATTTGTAACTAGACTACCTAAACTAAATCAAACTCATAATGGGTCATGTAAAGCGTGTGCCTTGGGGAAAATTACTAAGGGTACTTTTCCTAATAGTTTGAGTAGAACTAAAGTTGTATTAGAATTATTGAACTCTAATTTATGTGGATCCATGTATGTACCCTCCATAGGAGGATTTTTGTATTATGTAATTTTTGTTGATGACTTCTCTAGGAAGACCTGGATATAGTTCCTCAAGTGCAAGGTATCAGAAGATATTCTTAAAAGGCTTAAGGAATTCAAAGATCTCACAGAAAACTCTTCAAGGAATAAAATTAAAATACTTATAATAGACAATGGGAAAGAGTATACTTCTAAAATATTTAAAGAATTTTATGTAAATGCATGGATTAAGAGGGAGTTCACAGTACCCTATAATCCCCAAAAAAATGGAGTTGCTGAGAGAAAAAATAGAACTATTATAGAAGCAGCTAGGGCAATGCTTTATGATCAAAACTTAGAAACCTCATTTTGGGTTGAAGCATCTAATACAACTATATACATTCAAAATAGATGTCCTCATTCACACTTGGATAACAAAAATCTTGAAGAAGTCTTTACTGGTGTAAAACCTGATATCAATCACTTAAGGATATTTGGTTGCCCGGTTTACATCCATGTGCCTAAAGAGAAGAGGTTGAAACTAGAACCTTCTAGAACAAAAGGAATTTTCCTAGGCTATAGTGAAACTTCAAAACCTTACAAAATATACATACCTAGATATAGACAAATTGAACTAAGTAAAAATGTCATTTTTGAAGAAGGCATTGCCTTTAAGAAGGCTAAGAGTTCAATTGAGATAGAAATACTAGATTCACTTAAAGGTATGGAAGAGGAACCTGCTCCTAAATTTCAAAGGGAGTATCCAAATGAAAGTCAAACTCCTCTAGAGATTCAAAAAGAGGAATCAGACAATAATCACAAGAGACCACTTTGGGCTAAAAATATGATACATGAAGCAGAAATGCTTGCAACACCTAAAGGGGCATTTAGAGAAAGAAAAAGACCTCGCAAGTTAATATATGATGCATTAATGAGTGAATTCATTGATTCTGAACCTATTGGTGTTACAAAAGATCTCAAGCATCAAGTTTGGAAAAATGCTCTGATAGAAGAGTATCAATCCATTCTGAAAAATGATGTGAGAGACATGGTAGAAAGTAATATGATCCAGTTGGAGTTTATTAATACAAGCGATCAAACAAAATACATTCTCACCAAGCCTCTCCACAGAGTGAAAGTTTAACACTTCAGGAAGAAACTTGGTATGGTGGGAATGTAATTTATTGAGACTGAATCTCAAAATTGTTTATTGTGTTAATATAAATAAATATGTTTAATGTGTAAAATCTTTTGTCATATGTGTGACTCTATGACTTGTGGGCCTACCCTGTGTACATTATTGAAAGGTGATGATCTTTCAAATAATGAACACTTGTATCTAACATTGTAAGGTGATGACTTTACAATGATTAGTTCACTATCGTGATGAATATCATGTGACTTGATATTCATGGACATGTCATGATAATTAGTATCTCTTGGACTTATCGATAGATATCATGAGACTTGATATTCATGGACATGTCATGATAATTAGTATCTCTTGGACTTATCGATAGATATCATGAGACTTGATATCAATTGAATATTATTATGCTCCTTATGAGATAATCATGGTGGATATTATACGACATAATATCCATGGAAATTCCATGACTTTTTATGGTACACATCATGAGATATGATGCCAGTGTACATACCTTAACTTGGATATATATGCGAAAAATGTCATGTGACTTGATGTTCTTGAAACATCCTTTCATATCACAACTTAGGTGATATCTCCATTGATATATACTTGATTAATATCTTTCCTAGATTTGGTAAGATATCTCCATTGATATATACTTGATGCATAGTAGCTTTGGTAAGATATAAGGATGATTGTTTATATTGATTATATATGAGTATGTATGTATGTATGTCAGTTCACTATGTGAACTAACATACATGCACACATACACATTCCAGGTGCCTATAAGAGTAATCATTTCAAATACTTTGTAAAACCATCATCCTTGTATTTGATCAAAATACTATACAGATACAAGTATATTAATCTATGTAATCAAATTCTATTCTCTTGCCATGTTTCGAGAAATGATCATTGATGACAATATTATTTTATATATAACAAAATAAGAAATGGTCATTTTATTATATCAAACATACCATGAATCGATTAATGATCAAATTTAATGCACAACAAATTAGAAACTTTCATAATATTGTTTTTGGTTATTATGTTAACTAAATCAATTAAGGATCGGGCCTGTTGAAAGAACCCTTTGGCAAGTGTTGTATTGTTTGAGAGAGGTTCATGTCATGAGCAGACATGGATCCATATTATGGATACATGTCCCCTCATGATATTTCCCTCCACATATATATTTATGCATATCTATATCATAAAGAGAAGTATATAAATTGATAATTACTCTCTCTCTCCCTTTGATCATAAATCTCAGACTTGAAGTAATCAGTACATTATAATCTGCATATTGTAAGAATTTCATCAGTCTGAAATAAATTTAATATAATTTAACACTTTTCAACGTCCTTCAAAAAGATCCCTTTTACACTCCTTACATGGTATCTCTTCACATTTGTCCCTTCCTTGACCTCATAGGAGTTGTGACCTCTTTGGCTTGGATTGGGTGTTGCTTGTGGATATCTTCTTGGTGTTAAAAGTGCTTTATCCTTGATCATATTTTCCTTAAGATGTCAAAATAGTCTTCATTTTCCATCTTGGGGGGGGGGGGGGGAGGCATATATGGACTCCTTATTGCAAATATTTTTTTTACTTTAAGAATGATAGGTAGAGTACACTAGTATAATATAACTTGTTAGGGCCATATCACTATTCTTTATACATTTTTGGTAGATTTCCTTGGATATCCTTAGGATTGGTTGAAATAGCATAACACAATTTGCTAGACCTTTTAACCTATTCTTTTCATGGGCTGACTAGCATAACACACCTTTCTAGACCATTCAACCTATCATTCACATAAATTTTTATGAGTTAACGAGCATGTGATAGACCATCAACTCCCTCTTTATACTCTCTTTTATTGGTGGAACTAGCATAACACAATTTTCTAGACCATTTCCCCCTTCTCTCTATTTCTTCTCTCTCTCATGGATCACCTAGTGTGACATAATTGCCTAGCATGTATCATCCATGATTGTCTTATTCTCTCCTCCATAATTCCATAACATAACATACTTTTCTATTTGATTGAATTATGGAGTCTTATCTTATCTTTGACATGTGCTCTTTCTCTTTTTAGGTGGCCACTTGTGATTATTCAATAGCTTTCTAAGCATGATGCTAGTGGTTGAGATATTTTCTGTAGCAAGGTCTCTTCAACTAGTTGACTTGGAATCTTAGTAAGCTTTAGGCTTTTACCTTTTTTTTGTGTATCCTTGCATATGGATTTACAAGTTAAGATCCTTGGTTTTGGGTCTTATGTCCTTAAACTTAGAGATATCTTATCTCCTTGTGGTTTTCCCATGATCTTCATCTTTATTTTTCTTTCTTCTACTTTATCATGAGCATGAGGAGGACTCATACTCCCGCTAAAGTGGGAGCTAAATGTATCATCCTAAAAAAAGCACCCTTAATTAGATGTTCATTTTAGCCCCATTTTAGTATGTATGGGTTCCCACATTGATTTCATGTTCTCCTAATGCTTATTCGACCTTAAAATTAACATTATAAGTCCTATATTGACTCAGTTTCCTCAAAAATCAAGGTTAGCCCTTATTTCTAAGTGTGCTCCTCTATTTTCTCCTTCCAATCAAATAATTTATTTCATATCCTCATTCTAAGATGGGTCTTATCTCATTCTAAATTTTGAGGCATAATTTCCACATCTATTGATCTCATATCTGCGCATGATTTATCTTTTGGGCCTAGAGACTGTCAACATTCTCCTTGTAAAATTTCACTAAATTGTGTGAGAGGCAAGTTGACTTTTTGGGTACGGGTCAATTTTTTGGGGTACACATCGCATTCCCGATGTGTCCTTGACACTTTTTCCTGAAATTTTAAGGGTGATATTTTATGGTCTTAGACTCCCCAAAACTACCTCCATAGGTCATTACCATTTTTCTAAGTCAACCTAAAAGTGATTTCACTTTGAAATCTCTATAAAAGGCCCCCTCTTTCCATTCTTTCATAACAAGAAAAACAATAAGAAGGAGAAGGAAACCAACCAAGAAATCAAGAAATCAAGAAAATCCTCAAGATCTTCAAGGTATTCTTCTTCCTCTTCATCAAATATTGTGGAAAACTACAACCTCCATTATATGAGGCCAACCAAGAAATCAAGCAATCAAGGAAATCCTCAAGATCTTCAAGATATTTTTCTTTCTCTTCATCAAACATTGTGGAAAACTACAACATCCATTATATAAGGCTTTGGTTTCATGATTTCCTATTGAGTTCAAGCTATTGCATTAACACTTGTGATCGTGTCCAAAGAAGCACTATACCGTCAAGGTACAAGGTGATTTATGTTTCAGATCTAGCTTCTATTTCTTCTTTCATTATACATGCAATTTCAATTTATTTTCAAGGTTGATTCCTAAATAGGGGTTTGACCAAGGAAAACCCATTTTTCCAACCTTTCTTCTCATATTTTAGTGTGCAGGAATAAGTTACAAAGCTATGATTTTAGATCTAGGTAGTACAAGAACAATTGTAGATTCTATAAAAGTTTAATCTAAAAGTTATGTTGACACAAATAATTCCTTAGGAATATTTTTTATTTTTATCATTAGAATAGTTATTTTTGGTTGTGTGTGTCATTTGTAATGGGTTTATCACATATATGTACATTCAAGAACCCTAAAATCTAAACCTCCATTGGGCAGCTTCAAGGTAACACTAGGTTATGACAAAGGCATTCACCATCAAGAGCAAACACATGTCTTAATAAGTAAAGGTAGAACTATTAGAAAGACATTTACCAATGATGGTGCAGTGTGTGTATCGATTACAGTCTCATCGATGTAAAGATTTCAACAAAAGAACATGAATTCATCACATCGACAAAAAGCACGAGGACCAGCATAACCTATCTCGACAAGTCCATCGACATAACATACACTAGCGGCTAGGTGAGATTTGAGTTATACCGATAGCCTATGGATGTATCGCTATATGTCACAATGAGAAAGGATTTGAAACCATCGAGAAGGATCATGTCGATATAGCTATCGACAAAGCTTTCACTAGCCACAGAGAGAAAAACACATTAGACTGATGGCCAATGAAAATATTGGTATTAGGCATGCTGATAGAAGATGCAACACTATCAGGAAAGGTTATAATGATAAGTTCATCGGTGTAAGTTCTAATAGTGGAGTAGGGTGAAGTTAGCTAGACTAAAGCCCGATGGATTGTGTGGGGTAACCTACACCAACAAATGGGAAAAGAACAAAAGGAGCTATTCTAAGGTGCCACCATCGGTCATATGTAGCTAGAGCATATAGAGATGAACTTAACAACATTTCAAATGTGATAAATACAAAAGGAAATACATTAATGAGATTTTATGAATCGCACAAGGCAACACATTGAATTCAAGTATCCAAGATCGAAATAAATTCAACACAATCACTTGTAGAGAGCTCATAGAGATTGCAAAATTGTAGAGCTTAGAGACTATTTGTGCAAAATAGAGAAAATTAATGAAGGCGACGAGTTCAGCTGGAAAAAGGAAATCAACAAAGAGTAAAAATTCTTCTACTAAGAAGTAAAAAGGAGATGAAAAGGATCCAACCATAAAGTTGAATTGGGATATGATTGATCATATGAACACTCTAGGACCTAAATCCAGAAGGTTGAAATAGCATTTTTTGGAAAGGGAGCAGTTGGAAGATAATTATGGAGGTGTGAAAGACATATGGATGAAGGTGCGGGGTCATGAGATTTTTATTTTCTACTATTTGAGAAGAAATGGAAATGTGCCTGTTAGCAACCCATCGACTATGAATTTGGGTAAGTTAATTGTGCCCAATGTTTTCATGATTTTGAAGTTTCTAGAGTTATTGGTACAAAATTATAAAGCTGAAGAGAGATGTATTAGGGATCCTAGTGGCAATGTTTTTTTAAAAAAATTTGTGGAAATAATTATAGAGGTAATTGATTTAGATCTTAGTTGTAACAAGCCTTTAAAGTTCATAATTTTTTAGGATGAATACAATAGGATGGATACTATATATATGGGTTGGAAACTAGCAGTCCAGAAGGTGGAAACAGGAAAACTTATAGAAGAGGATGGGCCACCTTTCAGGGTAGATTTGTTTAGGCCCTATTTCTAGTATAGTTATATGTCTTGTGGGAAATTGGGAGGAGTATAAGTCCTAGATTCGATGAGCATTGAACCAATAGTGTTAGTTATAGACATTCAAATGTTTGAACCCATGCCCATTGATTATGCCTCTTTTCTAGTTGAGAAACTGCATGAAGGATTCTTAGATCTTAGAAGTAGTGGTACTCCTATATTTAGATATTACTCACTATTAATGCATATGGTATTATTTTATGGGTATAAGAGGGGGTTATGGCCCGATGAGTTGAAGCTAAATACCATAAACAAAGGAGAGAATTAGCTTGTGCAATTATGGACTTATGTGTGGGACTCGAGATATATGAGATCTCATTATGTTAGGTTTGAAGAGTTGATAGTGAAGCTTGTGTACCAGTTGTTTAATTTCCCTTTCAATCATTCGGTATCAGATGAAATCAGTCTTTCTTAGGCCCAATAAATTTGATCCATATAAGAAGATTCAACATAATTAGGGAGATTGGTATGTATGTAATATTTTTTCCTTTTTTAGAATATATGGTTTTGATGGCAGTCCTTATATGCTACCCAAGATTGTTCTGGATAGCATTGCCTATCTTGAGATTATGAGGCAACTGAGCATTTCAAATGCTAAGCATTTTGGCAATTTACATAAACATACATTTTTGCCTAGCATTTTGTCTTTTGGTAATTTTACTATTGTTTCTACAAAGTCTTTTATTGTAATTGATAAGATATTGATATAGGAGTTCAATTTGTATGAGCATCACCCTAGGAAAAATTATGACCCTAAGGGATATATTCATCATTGTAAGAAGAGGCAAAACCTGTGAGATTGTCCTTATGTAGCTATAGAAGTTGAAGATATTTTTAGGAAATTGGAAGAACATGAGGCCCAAGTTATTTTGGATGATTATAACAAAAAAATGGATGAGAAAAGACAACAATTAAAAGACTTAACACAACAAGAAGGAACATAGCCTCTTGAGGAAGAAGAATCTACATACAATGAAGTTGTTTCTAAGAGATAGGTCATTGAGATTAGAGAGGAACCAGATAAAGATGACAAGATTATTTCTGCTCTTGGAATCCACTAGGATAATAGGATTACAGAATATGTTTCTTTAGGGTCTGATGATGAATTTGTTAAATCAAGAGAATTCAAAACTTTCTTGTATAATTTCAAAGGATAGAAGTTAAAAGAGGGTCATCCTAATATAGATTCGGCAAATGAGGCCCTGTTGTTGAAAAGACTCAAGGATGATATTGATTCTGATATGTTGTCCATGAACCCATAGAAAGGGAAATTATTACTATCTGAAGCTGGTGTTATCCTATTTCCTAGTTGGGATATGAGTGCCTCTTTTATTTTTGATAGATTGATGGATTTAGAACACAAAGATGTTAATTTAGATATTGCTAGTGTAAATGGAGTATTTGTTGCTCAAGGTTTGATCGGGATGAATAAGCTTTTCTATTATGGGAATTGTATCCACCAAATAAAAGGCCCAAGATCATTGACTTTGACAAAGCCTTTGGTCATGTGATGAAGCTTAAGGTTGGAGAACTTGACCCTATTACTTCTACAGATATGGTTATAGATGTTTCTAAATTCAATAGAGCACATGTCATCAGATTGGTTAAAGAAAAAGATCATTTTAAGGCTTTGTATGAGGAAACAGTGAGGAAAAGGGGACTAGGGGTGCCCCTGATCACTCCTGGAGAAAATAAAAAATGGAAAAGGAAGTATGATGATTTGTATGCAAAAAACTAGAGGATAATAAGACAAATGCAAAATGTAAGAGTGGACACAACAATTTTCCTATTAACACAAAGGTTTGACAATATGAAGGAGATAATTGAGACCGTATGGGATTCATATCTAAAGAATAGAAACAATAAATTGTCACATCTTAGGATCAAAATAAAGCTTAGAGTCATACAACATGAAAAAACCCTAGAGGGAAATTGTCATGTAGAGGTTGAAGAATTGAACAAAGCTATTTCAAAACATGGAGAGTTCGATAAAGAATTGGATAATGAGTTTGACAGTTTTAAGGATGTCATTAGAGAAGGGTTACCAACATTCATAGATGACAAAGGTGAGGTGAAGGATATGATTGAATGGATTGGTGAATGCTAAAGTCTACTTAGTGTTTCCTTGGATGTTGCTCAATTCGATGGAATTTAATTAAAGGGAACAAATGAACAGATGGAAAGCTTCGTGGCCCTGGAGATTATCATGAGGAATATCATCCACGATGTTGACACTTATGCTTCTGAAGATTATATGGATCATATTACACATTGCTGGGGATTCTTGGGAAATTAATCTTTGTTTTATTTTATTTTATGCAAATCAAAGGGCTTTTAGTTTGTTTACTTTATGTTAAGACTTTTTATGAAAGATTGAATCCTTTCAGAATTGTAACCACCTTGTTGTCTATATATACATGACACAAGTGTAGGAAAAAAGAAGAATGATACTACTGCTGATATATTTTATAATTTTAGGATATTCTATGACAATTGGATCTTTATAAAACATGTATCCATAAATTGGTTATTTTCTATAATACAAAGTCTTGTTGTTTTTAGATCTCGGTGATATCTAATTTCTTGTTCATCTGAATTAGTTCTTTGTGATAAATCTTCTGATTTTCTTTAATGTGTAGTTTAATGAAAATATAATTTTTAGTAAATTATAGTTTGATTATCAGGTTGAAATATTGGTTGTCAATTTTAGATTATGTCATGTTGGTCTTTCTGAGTAAAGTTAAGTTCAATAGGACTAACTATGGATTTAAATTAGTTATGTGCTCATTTGAACACCTTTAAATCAATAGTTTTCAATTATAAATTGTCTCTAGAGTTATACATATGATTCATTTTGAATTAAGTTAATAGAGATCAAATTTGAGAGGTTTAGGCATTGGTCTAATTTTCAAAATAACCAATCTTTAGTATTAACAAACAAATCAATATTCATATTAATACAAATTATCTGTCCTTCTTTTAAGCATTACAGATTTTAAATACACCAAAAATTTACTACAAAGTTTTCACTTGCCATTTTATATAGATTACATCAATTCCACACAACTATCTTCTATAAAAAGCCTACAACCAATAGATTTGGGTTCAGGTATAGGCCCACCAGCCTATTAATATGATTTAGAACAACAGAGAGGGGGGGTGAATCAGTTGTTCTCAGGTCCTGATGTATAAAACAATCTCAAAAAATTTTCCTTAAATCAGATCCAATAACCAAAACAAACTCGGTCATCACTGATTCAATAATAAAAACATATAACAATGCAGTCCACTACCCAGTTGTAACTTAACTTGTAAAACACAAAAATGTTCAAACCAAAACATTCACACAAGTATTAACACTAGGATTTATAGTGGAAACTGAATGTGGGAAAAACCACTTTGTAACATGCTACTATTATTTTCACTCTTCTGAAGTGAGCTCGGTAAAAAGCCAACCCTATCAAAGGCTACAATACACACTGTCAGGTGTGACCCAGTTAAAGGATTTCAATCACCCTGTTAAAAGTGAGCCTTGTCATAGGACTTACATACACTCCATTAGAATGCAACCTTGTTCAAAGGATTTATCATATGACTGTTAGGTCAACCTTTGTTAAAAGGATTTTGACTGTTACAATGGTTAGAAAATAGCAGCAATATTTATCTGAAAAATATACAACTCACTTTGCAAATATTAGATCTGATTCTGTACACTAATGTTGGTTTAATGACTTTGAAACTTTGCCATATCCATCTCTGATCTGCTTGGAACTTTTCTTCAAGAAACCACCACAATTCTCCTTCAGCCTTTTCTACTTATACAGTCAATAAAACTTTTCTGATCTTCCAGCATTCTCTGTTCATCCCATGCACTTGCATATTCAAATGCTTAGGTACCCTTTATACTTTCTTTAATTAGGTCAATTTATCTTATGCCATTCAATCTCATTCATAGATCTTAGGGTTAGGTCAGATTCATTGAATCTACCCGCTTCATGTTCTTTGGCTCCTTTTCTAAAATCATCTCAAATCTCTTAAAGATTTACAATAAAACATTTTACAGTGCATTTAATTCTTTCAAAGAATCAATAAATAAAGTCAACACATTTTACATAATCCAAGAATTCAACAATGTCGGCTCCAAAACTAAATTCTCTTCAAATATAAAATTGTTGATGCTCGGTCAATACTATGATCAACTACTTCGTCTTCATGTAGAAAGCTCAGTCATTACTAAAAATATTTCCTCGGCTTACACTATCTTCCTCGGCAATTAACTATTGTTTGGTCGACACTAGAATTTTGCTCGACATACACTGACTCAGTCGACACTAAAATTACTCGGCTTAAACATGATTTTTCCATTCCTTGCTCGATCAAGCCTACCAGTTTAGTCTTTAGTCTTACTAGTATAAACAATATGTTGTCTCATCATTGTGCAACATAGTCAAGTACACTTTATAGTGTCAAGATAACTCAACCTTTCCTAAGGTGCTATTGTTACCAACCTTGCCTATCCCCTTAGCAACACTCAAATAGATATAGTACTTTCCTAAGTAGCAATAGTCTTACTAGTTAAGGTTTGACATCAATGACAATACAACAATTGTTTCAATTGTAGTTTCCAACAATCTCCCTCTTTGGCATTGATGGCAACACCATATGATATCACCTAAATAACACATGGATTACCAACCAATCCAAAAACTTATCTGTTCATCAGAGAATTATTTATAATATCCTTAGCTTCATTCTAATTTAGAATCATATAAGCCTTACTTCTGTAACCATCAGAAGTATTTAGATCTCCCTCTATCCTGATCCTTCATTTCAGTTCATCATCCTTAGCTTCAGTGTCATGTGTTATCATATCAGTTCATCTCCCTCTTTGACAAAAATGCCAAAGTAGCAACTAAAACATACATCCAATAGATGTAGATAATATATGTGCAGCTCAATGTTTCTCCCTCTTTCATCTTGCTTATGACTGATTCCTTGTTTTTGCTTCTTTTCACAACTCTAGGCCAACCCTAAAGTGTGACAATCTTCTGCATCAATTTGTCAAATATTCTGTTGTTGCACATTTGATGCAGTGCTCCTAGCTTGTCTAGGTAGCCTCAGTTAGGGGAAGGACCCCTAATTGACTTCTCAAATACTCATGAGCTTCTCTAGGTAAAGCTTTAGTGAATATGTCTGCTAATTGTTCTTTTGTATTCACATATTCCATTCAGACTTCTTTATCTTGTACTAATTCTCTCAAGTAGTGATACTTGATTGCAATGTGCTTGGTCTTAGTGTGCATCACTAGATTCTTAGAAATATTGATAGCACTTGTGTTGTCATAGAAAATAACAATAGGTTCAGTGATTTCTTCTTTCATGCCTATCAATAATTGTTTTATCCATACCAAATTTGAACAGTTTACTACAGCAGCAACATACTCGGCCTCAGCAGTAGATTGGGAAATGCAATTTTGTTTCTTGCTTGTCCAGGAGACTAATCTTTGTCCAAGAAAGAAAGCTCCACCACTAGTATCTTTCTGGCATCTACATTTCCTGCCCAATCAGCATCTGTATAAACTTTGAGTTCAAATTTTTCATCCTTCTTATAATATAGACCATAGTCAGCACTTCCTTTCAAGTATCTCATAATTCTTTTCATAGCCATCCTGTGTGTTTCCTTAGGATTGGCAGATAATCTTGCCATAATCCCAACAACTAGTGCACTATTTGGTCTACTATGTATAGCATACTGTAATTTTCCAATCATGGATCTGTACAAAGTTTGATTCACTTTTGCAGCATCATCATTCTTAGATAACTTTTGTCCAGTAACCATAGGAGTTCCCAATGGTTTAGCATCTTCCATCTGAAAAATTTTTAGTATTTCATTAACATACTTAGACTGTGTAATGAAAATTCCATTCTTCCTCTGATATACTTATAAACCAACAAAGAATTTGATCTCACCAAACATACTCATTTCAAATTTAGTTTGCATTTCATTTGAAAATATTTTACACAATGCATCTTGTCCACCAAAAATAATGTCATCCACAAAAATTTTTGCCAACAAGATACCTTTACCTTCTCCATCTTTCATGTACAGATTGCTTGTGTCATTTGTTCTTGAAAATCCAATCTGTATCAAGTAGTTGTGCAACCTCTCATACCATGCTCTAGGAGCTTGTTTCAATCCATATAGTGCTTTGTTTAGTTTGCACACCATGTGTCTTCTGTTTGGAGCAATAAAACCTTTTGGCTGTTCTATGTAAACTTCTTCTTCTAGTATACCATTCAAAAATACAAACTTGACATCCATTTGATATACCTTGAAATCTTTACAAGAAGCATATGCAAGCACAGTTCTTACTCCTTCCAATCTAGCTACAGGGGAAAATGTCTCCCCATAATCTATTCCTTCTTCTTGTATGTAGCCTTTGCATACTAGCCTAGCTTTGTTCCTAGTGATTTCACCATTTTCATTCATCTTATTCTGAAACACCCACTTTGTTCCTATAACATTTTTATTTTCAGGTCTCGGCACCAGAGTCCAAGTATCATTCTTCTCAATCTGGTCAATCTCTTCATTCATTGCTTGTATCCAATCTTCATTCTCCAATGCCTCCCTAGTTGACTTGGGTTCAATTCACACAGTAGGCATGTTGGATCCTTAGTCTTACTTTTAGTCTGAATTCCAGTATTTTTGTCTCCAATTATCTTTTCAGGCTTGTGATATCTTCTTACATATTTTTCCAAAATAGGTTTAGCTCCTCTCTCCTCTATTTCATCAGGTTCCACAACAATATTTTCAGATTCAACTTTTGAATGCTCGACAACCTCTTCCTGATACTCAACAGCATTTTCTTGTAGCTCGGCATGTTCTTGTTCTCTTTTGGCACTATTTTCCTGATCCTCGGCAACATCTGTTTGTCGCTCGGCATTGCTTACCTGAGACTCGGCATCAAGTGCAAGTCTGTTACTTGCCTCTTCTTCTTCCTCAATGTACACAAAAGATCTATAATCTTCTGGCTCTCTTTTGCTGTTAGCTTCATTTCTTTCTGTATACTCATCAATTTTGACATTCACACTTTCGACAATTTTGTTAGTGTTAGAGTTCAAACACTTATAAGCTTTACTTTTTGTAAAATACCCTAGGAATATGCCTTTGTCACTCTTAGCATCAAACTTTCCATTCCTAGTGTCTTTTAATATATAGCACTTACTTCCAAATATTCTAAAGTACTTAACACTCGGTGCATGCCCATGCCATAATTCATAGGGTGTTAGATTTGTACCTTTCTTGATTAGTACCCAGTTAAGAGTGTAGACAACAGTGCTTATAGGTTCTTTCCAGTATTTTTGTGCCACATTCTTTTCAATCAACAATGTCCTTGCACAATCCAAGATAGATCTATTTCTTCTTTCTGCTATACCATTCTGTGGAGGTGTTCTAGGTACAAACATCTGTCTTTTAATTCCTCTATCATTGCAAAATAGATTAAATTCATTTGATGTAAATTCTCCACCTCGGTCAGATCTAAAAAATTTCAGGTTCCTACATGTCTCCTTCTCAACTTTAGCCAAATACCACTTAAAATTTTGAAAAGCTTCAGATTTTTCTTTTAGAAACATTACATACATCATCCTAGTATGATCATCAATAAATAAGATAAAGTATCTATCACCATAATAACTTTGTACACCCATAGGTCCACAAAGGTCAGTATGAATCAAATCTAAAATGTTTTCAGAAGTAAAGGATTTTCTCTTAAAACTTGACTTTGTCATTTTTCCTAACTAGCATTCCTTGCACATCACATTCTCAGGTTTCTTCAATCTAGGTAGACCTCTTACCTTTTTCTTCTTACTTATCTCTACCAGATTGTCAAAGTTAACATGACATAGCCTTTTATGCCATAACCAAATATCATCAAGTTGTGCAATTAAACATATTTCTTCATATAGGTCAAGATAGAACAAATTACCTCTAGTCTGATCTCCACTTCCAATTAGTTCTCTAGTAGCATCAAATATTTTAGCTTGCTTGTGATGAAATTCCACTCGGTAACCAGTTTTGTTAAGCTGAGCAACACTTAACAAATTATAATTAAGACCTTCAACCCAATATGCATTTTCACAAGATATCTTATCAGTCAATTTAATCAAACCTTTTCCTCTAACAGGACATGGTGCATCATTACCAAATTTTACACTTTTACCTCTGTAATGATGTAAGGTCTCAAACTTATTTTTGTCACCAGTCATGTGATGTGAACAACCACTGTCAATAATCCATTTATCATTCTTGTTCACATAGGATATCAATGCAGTTTTCTCATCCTCATCAGATTCATCTTTCATTGAAACATAGACTACCTCAATTTCAAAATCATCACTATCAGTGTCAGTTTCTTTTTCAGCAATGTAACAAGATTTCTTACCTTTTCCTTTGTAGTCTTTGTTCCATCGGTAGCTTCTATCATCTTTTTTATCTTTGTGTTTTCTTTTTCTTTCATCATCTTTATCTTTCCTGTCAGGACATCTAGCAACTATATGATCAACTTTATTACATGCAAAACATATAATAAGGAGTTTACCTTTATACTTTCCTTTTCCCCTTCTCAGTCTTCGAGCCATAAGAGCTTCTAGATCTTCTAGTTCTTCATCAGAGGTGTCACTGTCATTTTCAATTTCACTATCACTTTCACTTTCACTTTCACTTTCACTGATGCATCTTTCTTTTTCTTTCTTTGGCTTGTTCAGAACTAGTTGTGACTTGAAAGTAGATTCAACATTTCCAATGCTTCCAACAGTGAAATTATCATAGTTAGAGAGTTCAAAAGTAGTCAGCTTACCAACCAAACTTTCCAAAGTAAGCACATTAGCAGAGTTGCATCTAGATTCCTGAATAGCTGAGATCTTAATAGCATATATAGGATGCAGGGTTCTTAGTACTTTCCCAATTATAGTTTCATCATTAATAGACCCATTTGCTCCTCTAATAGCATTCACAACTTCTTTTATTCTACCACAATATTGTGCAATGTTTTCACCTTCTTGCATTCTCATTTCATCAAACTTACCTCTAAGACTCTCAACCTTTTCTTTCAGTACATTTAAGTCACCACCATAGATCCTTACAAGTGTGTCCCACATATTCTTAGCAGTTGTGCAATCCTTGATATCCTCAAATTTTGGATAGCTTAGGGCAGATGCAATTTCCAGCATTGCCTGATTATGTTCTTGCTTAGCTCTCATTTCTTCGGTAGTCAAAGGTGTGACAGGTGAGACATAGCTATTCTCAATGTAGTACTTTGCAGAGTCATCAATACCGGCCAGATGCAGCTTCATCAAGCTTTGCCATGTAGGGAAGTTTTCCTTGTTCAGCTTCGGTACCTCCTTCTTATACATCCTAATCATTTGCTTCAAGCCCCTTTAAACTTGATTTTTGTCAACACTAATAATAAGTAACAAAGCTCTGATACCAATTGTTAATATGATTTAGAACAACAAAGAGGGGGGGTGAATCAGTTGTTCTCAGGTCCTGATGTATAAAACAATCTCAAAAACTTTTTCTTAAATCAGATCCAATAACCAAAACAAACTTGGTCATCACTGATTCAATAATAAAAACATATAACAATGCAGTCCACTACCCAACTGTAACTTAACTTGTAAAACACAGAAATGTTCAAACCAAAACATTCACACAAGTATTAACACCAAGATTTATAGTGGAAACCCAATGTGGGAAAAACCACTTTGTAACATGCTACTATTATTTTAACTCATATGAAGTGAGCTCAGTAAAAAGCCAACCTTGTCAAAGGTTACAATACACTGTCAGATGTGACACGGTTAAAGGATTTCAATCACCCTATTAAAAGTGAGCCTTGTCATAGGACTTACATACACTCCATTAGAATGAAACCTTGTTCAAAGGATTTATCATATGACTATTAGGTCAACCTTTGTTAAAAGGATTTTGACTGTTACAATGGTTAGAAAATAGCAGCGATATTTATCTAAAAAATATATAACTCACTTTGCAAATATCAGATCTGATTTCGTACACTGATGCTGGTTTACTGACTTTGAAACATTGCCATCTCCATCTCTAATCTACTTGGAACTTTTCTTCCAGCAACCACCACAATTATCCTTCAGCCTTTTCTGCTTATACAGTCAATAGAACTTTTCTGATCTTCCAACATTCTCTTTTCACCCCATGCACTTGCATATCCAAATGCTCAGGTACCCTTTATACTTTCCTCAATTAGGTTAACTTATCTTATGCCACTCAATCTCATTCATAGATCTTAGGGTTAGGTCAGATTCATTGAATCTACCCGCTTCATGTTCTTTGACTCCTTTTCTAGAATCATCTCAAATCTCTTAAAGATTTACAATAAAACATTTTACAGTGCATTTAATGCTTTCAAACAATCAATAAATAAAGTCAAGACATTTTACATAATCCAAGAATTCAACAATGTTAGCTCCAAAACTAAATTCTCTTCAAATATAAAATTGCTGATGCTCGGTCAATATTGTGATCAACTACTCGGTCTTCATGTAGAAAGTTTGGTCATTACTAAAAATATTTCCTCGACTTACACTGTCTTCCTCAGTAATTAATTGTTGTTCGGTCGACACTAGAATTTTTCTCGGCATACACTGACTCGGTCGACACTAACATTACTCGGCTTAAACATGATTTTTCCATTCTTTGCTCAGTCAAGCCTACCAGTTTAGTCTTCAGTCTTACTAGTATAAACAATACATTGTCTCATCATTGTGCAACATAGTCAAGTACACTTTGTAGTATCAAGATAACTCAACCTTTCCTTAGGTTCTATTGTTACCAACCTTTCCTATCCCCTTAGCAACACTAAAATAGATATAGTACTTTCCTAAGTAGCAATAGTCTTACCAGTTAAGGTTTGACATCAATGATAATACAACAATTGGTTCAATTGTAGTTTCCAACACAGCCTTGGTTTTGCAGAGCCAAAATTGTAGAAGTTCCAATCTTGTCTTAGGGTTGAACTTGTTAGTTGGCCAAATCACTTGGGTTTCCCATCATTGGAGTGGAAAGTCCATAAGAGATCCAATCTGTTGATTTGAGCACCAATAATTTTTATGAATAGATCAAAACCTTCAAGTCTCAGATTTGTGATTACATCTCATTCTAGAACTCCAACAAATAGAAATTCAGGTCTAAAAGTTTTCTTTTTCTATTCCATTTCCATGTGCATTCTTCTATCCTCTTTCACATTAGTTTTATCAATTGATTTAGATCATATTTATGCTTATTTAATCTTTTTCATACCAATATCATTCCTCTCTCTATTTTAATCAACAAAATGGAATCAAAACCCCTCAAACATAGATATTGCATTGGCATCTTCCAAGAGGTGTTAATCATATTTGTCTTGGGTTGGTTTTTCATTCTAATGTATCTTATGAATTGAGGAACATAGTCATTTTACATGATCCCCATTTTATATGTGTGTGTGTACACATACATATATATTGTATACATAATCTCATAATCTGATGAAAACTTAAGTTTTTAGTGTTCCATAATGTTGGGTGATGCATCCAAGAGAAGTTATGTACATGGTCGACAATGGACGTAATAGAGTGGTAAGGAAATTAAGTGGCCAACCTTTCCTAACACAAAAGTGAAAAATGTGAGTGGGCCCATATGTATCTATACACATATATATTTGTATATACATATATTCATGATATGTTGTATGTTGCATTTATGTCCTAATCCTTCCAAACCACGCATGTTATGTTTTTGTTATTAACTAACATGTTTATGCTAATGTTGAAATACAATGTTGGTTATAATTTTCTTGAACATACAATATATTATGACATGTTTATGATGTTGATGAAATACAACATTGTTTATTTTGATGATGAAATGCAATGTTGGTTATATTATGAGTGCAGCTAAATTGAGAATCGTGGTAGAAGGTAGAAAGGTAATTTGATGAGGAAAAAGGTAAATAGTTAGAGTCACTCGTGGGGTGTACTTCATTGACAAAGTGAATACAGTCCCCAATGAATAAATACTTCTTATTTATGGTGCCAAAGAAAAAATATCAAAAGTGGCATTTAGCCTAACATGCAACCAAACCCTGTTGTTGAACCTATTCATCAATGAAAGCCAAGAGAAAAGTGGTCTATAATTGACATGAGAAAAGAAATTGCTAGTGTAGAAGACAAGAAGATTTCAATCGTAGAAATAGAAATCAATCATGGTGCCCCCAATATGAGTTTGAGGGCATGGCTAACATGAGTTACAACCATAAAGATGAGGGGACCACATACCAAAAAAATATGAAGAGGAGGTTGATGTTGTCCAATAATGCAAGGACATGGCTAAAATTGGGCACAAACTACAATCAATTAATTGCAATCAACTATTTCCTAAATTTGTGGGAATAAGCTCCACCCCTTCAAAAATGGTATGCTAGGTCAATCATGGTGGGCTGGTTTTTTATGCAAGCACACTAATTTGACTATGCAAACAACCAAGAGAGTGGACAATGACATAATAGTTATGATACGACCTTCTATTGTGGCATCATTCTACATCGATCTAGAGAATATTACAAGTTGAACCACTAGAATTTGGAATTGTGATGTGAATCATGGTGTGCAAGCTAGTAGGAACTGAGGTGTGAGAGTGATTTCTAGATTGGAATAGAGATGTGTACAACACCTAATATCAAAAAGTAGAGAGTGGATTACAATTTTGACTTGTGTTAGTGCAGATGGGATGATTATTCTTGGGTTTTTCTTATTTAAAGAAAAGAAGTGCATTAGAAATTACATAGCATGCATGACATGTCAAGAGCATGCATGGATGAAAAATAAACTATTTCTTAATTGAGATTACAACATTTTGTAGTGTTCATCCCTAGTGGGGTTTCATCAAGAGGGTCCTTATCTTTGACATTCATGGAAGCCATGTGGCCTTCAAGATAACTAAAGAAGAAAAGTTGTAATTAGGAATCAACTTCCTAATAGTACCTGCTCATACCAATCACAGGCTACAATACTTGGATGTCAATTTTCTCTCTCCTTTCAAGAATTAGTTCAAACTAAAAACAACTATATGTATGCCAAATAAACCCCACATTGAATTTCGATGGAAAGAGTTAACAACTCTTGCAAGCAACACATTCGGGCAGTCAATGACACCATGGAACATTATGAGTGGATTTTGTAGGAGTAAAATTTTGTCACTAAATTAATCTACACTGGACAAGGATATGAGGCCAAGTGAGGCCTTTGATGTTGAATATTGTGTGCAAACTACTAGAACAAAGGTTGATGCAATTACAGTGGAAACTTGACTAGAGCACATTGTAGCAGAGGCTTTATTGCAGTTGGTTAGATATACTAAGGTTGACATTGATGTTTTTGTGCAAAATTAAAAACCCAATAATGACATTGTAGAAGGTACAATTGAAGGTCTTAGTTTTCTACCATAGACTAGCTAATTGGGCATTCCCTATTGTACAAGCACCGTGCAATGAGGGTATGGAAACTACATCAGAAGGTTTGAATCTTCCAACACAAGTTGGTCAAATAGAGTAGCTTGTGGAAGAAACCACAAACATTAGACTGCAAACAAATTTCATGAGAAATGAAGTCACCCTTTCCATGCCAACCTTGCCCCAAATTGATCCAGGATATGTAATCTATTATTTCACAATTGCAATAGATTGAGATGAGGAGATTGGTAGAGATTGTGAAGATGAAAATGAATTAAGTGCTAAAGAATTTGATTATATGTCATGGACTCAAGAGGATGAGCATCAATTGACAAGGTCAACAAGTCAATTCTTGAAACTTCCAGTGCAGCAGGTGACTCATACATAGTGAAGATGTCAAACAAGACAAATATTGACATCTGCTAAGTTTAAAATTCTCAATGACCAAGAGGTGGAAAGGAAGAGAAATGTAGACTTGCAACAACATAAAAAGTAGCAAATAATGGAGAGGAATTAGGTAGAACATGAATCAGACCAAAAATAAAGGAAAGCATTGAGGGTAGAGAAATTTTCAAGAAAATAAAAACAAATGAGGATAAGAGGATAATAAAAGAGGAGAGGTTAAAGAGATGATAGAAGGCTAAGGTTGAATGGGAATAAAAGGCCGCTAAAAAGAAAGCAAGACAAGTGGAGAAAGATAAACATAAAATTATAATAAATAAACTAATACAACTAGTTGTAGATGATATGATGAGAATCGATTCCCTAATCTATGTAGCTATTAATGCCTTGCAAGTTGGGACTACTCCTAGAAACTTGCAACTCGGTTCAAATGCCAAGCAAGCAAATGTTTCTTTCTCATATAGATAGTTGAATAGAAGCCCCTTCTAACCAACAAACTGTAGGTGCAAGTGGGACATGTTGGCAAGAGACACTGCATAGAGTGCTCATTTTGAGTGAATGTTGTTATTGATGGCAACTACATGATGCCTAGATATGTTATAAATGTTCATGATAGATTTGGAGCCCCTAGTGGAAGTCAATTGAAGATCTAACTAAGTCTAGGATGAACAATAGAGTACATTGGTAGGATACACAAAAAGGTCTAGTAAGATCTATGGAGGTAATATTGTGTAGCACACATCTAGGGGAAGCATTAGGGAGGTATATAGATGCTTCACACAAAATTTGAAGGTATGATGTTAAGATTTGATGGGGTTTTGAAGATCTGAGATGCGGTTTTTATAGTAAACACAATTACATACTGACATGGTGATTAGATCATTGTGTGCACATTGGAAATTGTAATTGGCTCTAACTTTGATGATTCAATTGTATAGTCGATATAGTTAGCCACCTAATTTAAATTTTGTTAGAGAGAAACGTGATGAATTGAGGATGTACCCAACTTGATAAAATATTTTATTATTTTTAAGAACTTTTTAGGGTAATCTAACTTGTTTGATCAAATATTTTGGTGTGGACCTATATAAAGAAGTAATTAGGGTTTATCAAGGTGGTTGGATGATAGAAGAGATTATTTTGATGGTTAGATAGAATAAGAATAATATAGTAGAAAAGATTTGATGCAATATAAAAAGACTTGATATACTAATTGTGAAGAACATGATAGCTGGGCAGACACTTTTGGTTTGAGAATCAAATTGACATTCAAGAATACATGGAACTGTAATTAGATATGAGAAGATGTTATTTTGGTAGTTCAACAATCTGAGATCATTGTAGTGATCATTTTGTAAGATAGTGAGTCTTCCTTAGGGTTGCAGCCTAAGGTCTTTTATTTTGAGCAGTGAGCTCTAGGAAATGAGCTTGATTGCATGTGCAATCCCCATATTTATATGTAAGAATTTATTATGCAGAGTATTGTCTTTGTGGGTATCATCCCCATCATGGTTTTTCCCCTAAAAGGGCTTCCACAAGAAAAAATACTTGTGTTATGATGTGTTATGTGGGTTTGATGGCTTAATAATTTATGTTCTTGCATGTTTACTTTTCAAGTGAACTAATAATATATGTTGAAAGTTTTTGGGAGTTCATAAGTTGTTTTAATTGGTATTGGAATCAAATTGCTAAAGGTTTAAATTTATAATACACTTATTCAACCCCCTCCCCTCTTAGTGTTCCTTCATACTAACAAGATAGAGTGTGTTTCCCATGGATATGTAAAACCTCCTACTTTACAAACTTGTATGGGAAATTAAATAAGTAAGATGAATTTTGAGTTTTGATCAATGTAGCAGGTTTTCTTTGGCATCTATGGTGCAAAGTAGATCAAATACTTTGGGTTGATACAAACTAATTTTGTTACCTCTATATATGCAATTTGAGTTAAAATATAACTTTGATATTATTGTAAAATGTGTTAATGTCATTGTTGGTATATTTTAAACCTCCCATGTATAGCTATCAAATGTTGATTGTGCTATCTGATATGATTATAAAATGCCATGTTGTTGTTGTTATAAGATGTCTATATTTTCTCAGTTTCTTGGTTGAAGACCAATGGTTTAGAAGATGGAAATGTACACAAATATTCATCTATATAAGTGTATAATGAAGAGATATATACACAAATATGGATATATATAGTGTATAATGAAGAGATATATACATAAATATAGATATGTATACATTTCTGTGTGTGTTTATATATACACATGTACATACATACATATATACACACATTATGTATTTGAGTAAAGTAATAAATTAAATCAAAACAAACTTAACACAAATATTTGATTCAAGTAATGAAAATTCATATATAAAGTAAAGTCATTAATTGACATGAGAACAAACATAACATAAACATTTGAGTAAATTAAAAAGTAAACAACACAAACTAGCTACTAGGTCATTGCCAAAGTAAAGTTATTAATTCGCATGAGAAAAATTATAACACAAACATTTGAGTAAAGCCAAAAATAAACAACACAAACTATCTACTAGGTCATTGCCAAAGTAAATTCATAAAGATATTTTTAAGTAGGAGATATTTTCCACAACAAGTCAAATTATGATATTTCTATCAGGATTGTTGTGTAGTTTTTTTTAGTCAAACTCATTGACTCATGTTTAATGAGTAGTGGTTCACATGAACCCATCTCTCATGAGAATGAATGGAACACTTAGCACTCATTAGATCTAGGTGATGCTCAAAGAGGTGAAGCACCGAGACTTCCAAAGAGGTCACCCATTCTAGTAAGTCTTGGTGCTTCACCTCTATGAGCATCTCCTAGATCTAATGAGTGATAAGTGATCCATTCATCCTCATGAGATATGGGTTTGTGTGAACCACTACTCATGAAACATGGGTCAATGAGTTTGATTCAAAAAACTACATAGTTGAATCCTGATAGAAATATCATAAAGATATTACCTGTAACGTGGGCTTGTTGTCTTATATTTGATTTGGAGAGGTCCATACATGCCTGCCTAAATAGTGTGATGCATACATGTAATCAAACAAATCTATAAGAATATCAAATATGTGAGTGCAATAAAATACACATGATGAAAGTGTTAAAGCATTAAGAAAAAAAATTCCCAATAGAAATTATTGTGCTCACAAACACAATTACATGGATATTTCCTACATCCAAATAAATAGTTCAACTCTCAACACTTTTGCATGCATGCAAAAAAATTGTAATAATCGGGGGTGGTAACGTCCTCACATCAAATCATCCTTACAATATTGCATTCATGACAACAAACTTGTATACAAAAAGAACAATTCACATAGTCATACATACATATAAAAAATAATATATATACATATACATATATCCATATACATGCACACACATACATATGCATATCCATGTACATACAAACATACATGTGCATAGATATAGATATAGATATAGACAAATTACTAATGAAAATGACCTTGGAAATTCTCTATTATAAATTCATTCACATGTGGAAAGTGAATGCATTCATTTGTGATTGTTGATTTTCAAATTAGAATATTGGTGGGAAATAATTAGTCATTCCAAACTTGTATATGCAATTTATGTCTGATTTCTAACCAATATTACATGTCATCATCATCATAAACATGTTTTTCAATAATAGAAGCATAACGTGCATGATATGGAAAGCCTAGGAATGAAATGAAACATACAACATCCCATGAGTATATGAATACATATATATGTATATCCAATTATATATATAATAAAGCATTAACTCTTCCTCCTATTAAACTGATTCACACATCCAAATCTTTTCCCAAATCCTTTGATCATAAAGCATTTTACTAATACCATTGTCAACTTGGTCATGATATTGAAAGGTGTTTCCATTTGAAATCTATTATTCAAGACCTCATTGATTCTAATAGTATATCTATTGAGGGTGTTAATTATCAAGGAAACAAATTTGTGGCACCCCCCAACCAAAACTTTCAAATCTATACCAATCCTTTTCCATCTCATTAAAATAATACCATTAATTCTACCCAATCTTTTCCTTCCTCTACCCATGTTGATTATGACGATAAGTGTATTGAAGCCAATAATTTTTTTAACCTTATTTATCAAACTTAATTTGAACCTTAACCCAAACCTGAACCTGAGTGTTGCATTACCTTTGATCCTATTGAGACTATTAGAGTACTTAATGGTCCTCTCTACATTGTTGCAAAGGTTAATGATCTCTATTAGAGCATAATGTCCTTTTTGACCCTACTTGCATGGTGAATGTGATAAATGAATAACATATTTACAATAGACAATTTCAGCATGATTTCTATGAAAAATATGATGTTATGACCAAACTTGAAATCATTTCACCTTTCCTAGCCATGGTTCTATTACATTTCTTGTAGAAGTTGGTGGTAAAAATTTAGATGTCACATTTGTTGCCATCCAAAATTCTAATTAGTTTCAAGTTAAATTTTGTCTTCCTTGGCTTACTTCCATGAAATTTGTAGCCTCTCCTATCCATAAATGTTTGAAGTCTCCCCATAATGGAGAAATAATGATTAATAATCATAGTCTCTATCAACCTTCAATACCTTGAGATTATGTTGACCTTGATTTCTTTTGGCCTTCTATGTCTCAACCAACTCAATCACACAAAGACATTTTCTTTTAATCATATCAAAAATACAAAATCCAAAAGGTTTGTGAGCTTAGCCATTCTAAGGATGTTCCATCTCCTTGTCTTGGACCTGGAATTCTCCCTACACTCCCTACACCTCTTATATATGTTTTTATCCTACCTCCTCTATCTTATAAATGTCTAGTCAATAGTACCTCTCAATCTAGTGAGGTTCCTTCTATTCTTCCTCCTAAAGAAGAAAAGGGTTTGATGTTGATTGATCCTGAACCAAACCAAATTTCTAGAAAAACCAAGTGTAACCATTATTCTCATAATCACTACCATAAACATTATGATAGAGCCCAAGAACATGCTTCCCAAAACCTTTCTTCACTAAAAACACCAAATTATTCTTTAATTCACTTTGACCATCCTATGCTTGACCCAAAGGAGGGAGTTAATTTTAAAAAGATGAGATTGAACAAACATGATAATTCTATCTGTATCTTGGATTCTATTACAATTAATTTGGATGAATAAGATAATATCG
This sequence comes from Chamaecyparis obtusa, assembly GCA_027943335.1. Classification (NCBI taxonomy): domain Eukaryota; kingdom Viridiplantae; phylum Streptophyta; class Pinopsida; order Cupressales; family Cupressaceae; genus Chamaecyparis; species Chamaecyparis obtusa. Next base: position 1,494,060 of record BSBK01004413.1, read on the forward strand.
ATGATGATTCTTTTGATATTACTAATACAAATAATGATGATATTCATGCTAGTAATTCTGATGATATGTTTAAACTTATTGATGTTAATCATGATTTACCAACTATATGTTCACAATGATTAGATCTCTTAGTCCAAGTGACAAACAAAGTTATCCATCTTTACAACATGGTCCTTGTTTGGAACTAACTATTGTTCCACCTACCACACTTTATGTTTCTCCTCTTGCATGTTTCCCTCCTTCCCTAAACACTATAGACCAATATTTTTGCAAGGGGGGGGGGGGTGCAGATGATATGCTTAACTAGCTCCTTTTGTGTAGTGGAATCTTTGTGTTTTCTTATTGTTATGTAATTCCCTTGTGATGTGCTTTTTTTTTAGATGTGTTGCTTGATATATATTTTGTTTAGATTTCTTTATACGAACCTTGTTGCTCCATTGACACAAGGTGACAAAGGAATTGATCTGTCATGACATTCCTCTATTTGTATCTCATTTTTTCTATATGTGTTTACAAGTTATGTCATTCATGTGCTACTATTAATGAATGTGCCTTTGTGTTTTGGGATGATGAAAAATGGTAGTTACCTATTCTTTTTGGTCTCCAATATGCTGGCCCAAAAAAACTCTTCTTTGTAACTCTTACGTGACATTCTTCCATTGTGCTTGTAAATTTACTACCTTTGGGGAATGATGATATTTTATTTTGATATAATAACTTATGCATTATCATATGATCATACTGACCCCTAAGTTTTTAGATCTCTTTTTTTCTCTCTTTTGTCATGTGTTCATTTCCCTTTTTATGTCCTTTCTTGGGAGAACCTCATACTGGAGATGTTTCTTTTGGGTGCAAGTATGTTATGCTAAATCCATTTCTCATGTTAAGGCATGTAATACCCCCGCTAGGGAACCCATAAGGAATCAGGTCTTTGACCCAAAATTAGAGCTTTTTTTTTTTTTTTAACATCCTAACACTATGTCATTTCATTATTGAAAATCACAAGTGCATTCCTTAAGGTTCCCTATTCAATTCATGTACCATATCGAGCATTTCATCTTACTACTTAATCAAATGAAGTCCATTTCCTTTTCTTTGCATTTCAAAATAAGAGAGAAAGTATTACAACTACATCTTTTACTTCCTACTTCATTTTCATTCCTTTTTCCTACACATCAAATGTCTACCCTTTTAACTTCAATATACTTTTCTTTCATTCCACATTAAAACTAATTATATTAATGAACTAATTGAATTCATTTTCTTTACCAAAATTTCACAACATATCATCTATGACATCATATATATCCAGTTAAGGATTAAGATTAAAACTTAGTTTAAACAACCTCACATCATACACATTGAACTATACATTTGAGAGCATTAGGAAAGAATTACATCTCATTACTATTACATGTTTCCTTTCCCTTATTAAATTAAGTTTCCTTTTAAAGAAGTTTACATCCATAAGTACTTGCATTACAAGGTTTGCATAGAACCATTACTTTCAATTTCATTTAAGATTCATGAGAGATATAAAGTAGGAATCACTCACATTGATTTACACATATTCAATCCCTTTTTGAAAAATCTTAAAACTACCCTTCTCATATACATAACTTTCTTTCTTCCAATTACAAACACAATTACAATTATAGTTACTACACATGGCCCGAAGGCATACAAAAAGATAATTACATCAAGTTACCCAAAGGCTTACATTACATCTTTACACCTTGATTTAAAAAGATAGAGATACATGATACAAAAGAGGAAAACTTCATCATTGAACAACTCAGAATCCAAGCCATGACATAAACCATGAAAAATACCTTAAAAGATATTTTCCACCCAACCATGTGAAATTGGTAAAGTTCCACCCCTCGTGCTAGGAGATAGAACCAATGTAATCTCAAGACTTGAAGGAAATCTAAGTCTCAAAAACTAATAAATCCAAGATTCAAAAGAACAAGAACAAAGCACATAAAATATCATCATATTATAACACCGAGGTCAAGGTTCTAGGATACCACCTAAGTGAGTGTCATCACACAACCTACATATTGGGATCCTTCCTGGAAACCATGTAACCCCGGTCCCCCCTTTATGAATAGGGATCCAACCTGGCAGTTATCCCTAGTCTCGATACTCCAATCAGGTTAATTTTTAAGGTTATCACTTTTTACCAACCCACCCATGGGATCATCTAGTAACCACTTTAGGGTTCCAACACCTATGGTGAGCCACTAATCTAGGGTCCCTAGTCCCTTACCCCATCACAAGCCAAAGAAACAAGATAACATTTCCAAGTCCTGATCCATAGGTTTAGAAAACTCCCCTGCGCACTCAGGCCCTCAGAGAGAGTCCTAACCTTATCCATATACATAATAAGAACCATTGGAATAATTTCTATCACAAGACACCTTAAATTATAGCATAGAACTTTCCACATGCCTAAATACAACTTTCCACAGCTTATTTATAGGTCTAGGGAACCCTCTTGTGCACACAGGCTACCGAGACGAGTCCTAGCCTCATAAACTAAGCTCAAGTATATGACAAGTGAAAAATAATCATAAGTAACACCATATAACATCAAAAAAAAAATTAATGAACATACATAGGTGATACAAACTTCCACATGCATTAACACAACATTCTATGGCTTATTTATAGGTCTAGGGAACCCTCTTGTGCCTGAAACTTGGCTAAGGCTAGAACTTTTCAAAAATCCCCAAAATCTAGAATCTACATCTTAACTCCTATGAAGTTGGAACCTATCTCAAAAATCCTAAAATATATTTATACAAATATAACTTAAAGCATCAAACTTAAATGTTATATTTCTTTAAATCATGCCACCGGAACAAGTTCTAGCCTCATAAAATGAACTTAAGTACATTCCAAGTACCAAAACATCATAAGTAACACATAATAACATCAAAAAAATAATTTAAGGACATACATAGGTGATACAACTTGTAGCCCAATCATAAGGAATGAGTGATAGAGGTTCTAAACCCAAATTTTACAAATTTTGAGCCCCTAAAACCCTAAAAAACCCCATACGACAATACATAGCTACCCATACAACATTCTAGTGATGTTCGTAAGAAACTTGACCAAGTTTCATATGGGTAAGTGTATAATGTTGTACGACATTGAAGGACACTTTTTCAAAACTTAATTCAAAATTGCTCGAAAAGGCCAAAAATTGGATTTTTAAGGCATGGAGAGTGCATGGGAAAGGTTCCCTTAGGTTAACCTGATGTAGGGACATTAGTACCACATCCATGGCACACCCTAAACATTACCTAAGCCTTAGACAAGAATAATCAATTGAAAAACAATAATCCACATAGAAGCCTGCAAAAGAAATAGAGTAGGAAAAAGGACTACATTTCATTCCTAAACCTTCCTAACCCTTCCTATTTCTTCCTAAACTTCCCTAATCTATACATAATAGTGAAATACACCTTCCTACATGATCACAATAATTCCTAACTTCCCAGGAAGATTTCATAACACAAAAACCATATAAACACACATAAATACTTCCCGAAAACACAATAGAAATACACAAAAGATAAAACATTTAAGTTTACTTTTTAATTCATAGTAAAGTAGCACATATAAATCCAATAATGTAGAATTTATATACACAAAGACACATATAGGAGAATTGGAGAATTCATCCCAGTTAAGACCCTACATGGAGTCCTGTAGAGAATTCTCTTCCCTTGGCTGGTGACTCTCTGTAAATCTTCAAGCCTTGAGTAGATAGACTCTTGGAGAGCTTCCTCTTGCAATAAAACTCCAAGTAATCCACACACTATTTTCTTCACAAAATAAAAGACTCTCAAACTCATAGAAACTTCAAATAAATTTTCAGAAAATAATTGCAGACAACTCCCAAAAATCTTCCAAAAATTCTCATCCTCATCCACACAAAAACTTCATTTATTTATCCTTCAACTATGTGGTTGGAGGAGTTGCTTTACGGGAAGAAACTTCTCCAACTTCCATAGTTTTTCGGAGGAAAAAACAAATAATTATCGTAAAAGACTTAACAAAGTTTTAATTAATTTAATAAAAATAGGTTTAAAAGAAAAACATATCAAGAAAGTCAAACAAATAACTTCCAAGGAAAATACATAGCACACACGGAAACCAACTAGCCTAACTTCTAGGAGGTCTCAAGTTCAACTCCCTCCTAGATAGCTAGTTTTACTACAAAGAGCATTTTCCTTGTATTACTATTATTTTACTTTTATTTAATACATTTCATTAAATAAACTTTATTTAATTATTATAAAGAACATACTATTTACACAATCAATAAAAACATACAAATATTATTATTTATATAAGCATGGGTATATGCATGTGCACCCACATATACACATACCTATATAACATACAATCAATTATAACATAAATATAGAATGAATATTATGTACATATAAACAAGTTTAATTCTAAATCCTAACATAATCTCAGAACAACATTGAATCACAAGACCACAACATAAACTGCATTCTAATTTTCCAACTAGGGTAACTTCCTAAATCGAATTCTAAGTCCACGGGTAAGCTTGAGAGTAATCATGGTAATATCTCCACACAATAATAGTTCAAGGATTTTTAAGGAATGCTCAGACCTATGTAGCTAGGTGGAGTCGATGCCTGGTACCTGCATCCTACAACACCAACTGAGTACACCAACACACACACACACACACACACACACACATATATATATATATATACATATGTAAAAATAATGGAAAACAAGGAGGGAGAGTGCGACATCATGTGGACCTCTTGTAGGAGTAACTACAACTGCCTCCCCTCATCCTATACTCACATCAGACAGTGACATCAACAAAGCATAATTGGATTAGTGTGGTTAGTACCAAAATAATCTCTTTTCCATATTGTATAACAAGAATGCATCATAATATAATCATGTGAATGTAAATCATTTATTAACTTTCACAAACTCGTTTAGCCATTAGGCATGTACTCAAAATGTCCCATTATCTAATCAAGATAAACAAATCATATAACCCTAAATTCATTAATCATGTCTAATCTCAAGTAATGTTATTACACTAGGTAACACATCTAATCCTTAAGTGATTATAATCAATTAACCTAAGGTACGCATAAATATAATAATGAGCATCTCACAAAGAAGCATATAGGTCTATCAGGTGATCCATTTATCATTAAAGTTCTAAATATCACTGACACACGAGAAGATATAAAGGAACATACTTACACAATATTATTATTTCCCAAATTAAATATGAAGTTATAGTGAGTTGGAAGAGGTTCGGTTTAAGAAACCATATCAAGAAGGATCATCCTCACATATAGCTCTTCCTAATTTGTAGTGAGCATAACTAGGACTTGTTAGGGTTGGAGGGGCATTACAAGGCATTTGCAATCTCTTTAATGTGGGGGATTACACTCTGCTCATTGTTTCACATTTTTCACTCTCATTGTGTAGACTCCTTGTTTCACATTTTGCACACACATACATAACTATTCAATGCAATATCTCTTGCAGATGGCCAAGAAGACAATGCTTTCCTTATGTTCATCTTTTTATTAGATCCCTTAATGGAGACAATTATTTCATTAAGGACTAATCCTCCTTTCTAGATCCCTTAATGGAGAAAATGATTTCCTTAAGGATTGATCTTTCATTCTTTGATCCCTACAAAGATAATGCATTCCTTAGGCCTAATCACTTTTCTAGATCCCTTAATAGAGATAATTATTTCCTTAAGGACTGATCTTTTTTTCTTTTTTTCCTATGGAGATAATACTTTTCTTAGGCCTAATCACTCTTTTTGGATCCTTTAATAGAGACAATGCTTTCCTTAAGGACTAATCCTCTTTGATGGGTTCACTAGTATAACACAACTTGCTAGACTTTTCAATGTCATCTTTTGCAATGCTTTCTCTTTGCATGATCCATAGTACGGTAATCTCTCTATTTATCTCCTTTTTCTCTCTCTTTTAAGTCACTTGGAGGCTCAATATTTCTTTGTCTCCTTAACCTTGAAATGGATTTTCTTATTCATTGATCTACTTTACTATCGACATGATTTTTTCTCATACTCCCACTGAAGTGTGGGCTAAATGTATCATCCTAAAAATTTAGAACTTGTGATTGGATTCTTTATTACAACCTATTAGATCCCATTTTGGTGATTTTGAGATCTAATGTCCATTATGCTTGATCTTGGCAACTTGATTCCTCTTTTCCCACACCTTCTCACCAATCCCAACATCCCATTTAAATTTTGGCCCATTCTTCATGGGACATGTTTCCAATGGAAACATGTCCTTAGGACATGTCTCCAATGGCATCATGTCCTTGGGGTTTGGGCCCAGATCTTACCTAGAGCATTATGTAAGGGTATTAGCGAGATATTTGATTTTGTAGTTGGCATGGATCATTTTTGAATCCCAAAATGATGAAGTATAAAAACCCTCTATCTCTCCTCATTTTGGTATTCGTTATCAAGTGTAAGATTTTACTATCAATATTTTCAAGCAATCAAGAACAATTGAGCAATTGGATTCAAGATTTGAAGGAAAGCATCCAAGATCAATATCTCCAAGTCTCAAATTCTTAAAGATCATTCAAGTCAAAGGAAATATTCTCTAATTGAAGCAATTTTATCTCCCATGATGGCCAAGTAGAGGAATTTTCAATCTTGCAAGAAGATTCATCCTTCCATTCACCTTCTCTCTCTCCTTTGTAAGTGATTATCAAGCATATTAGCATTCAATATTTAGGAGTGGAATTCATATATGTATGCATTTGTGAGGGAATTATTGATTCTACATGACATTCCAAGGTTAACTCTTTGGATTTCAAGTTCATTAAAGCATCTTCATGGGCATGAGAGATTTCTACATCCATCCATGAGGGTTTATGCAAGGTGAATCAATCACTTACCTTTTACATGCTTTCCTTTATGGAATTTCATTTTATTTTCAAGGTCGATTCCTAAATATGGGTTTTAACAAGGCAAGCCCCTTTAGGCAACCTTTTCCCCATTATTATGTGTGCGAGAACATGTAACAAAATCGTTAAAACATTTTTGGGTAGATTGAGAACAACCATACGATCTTTGAAAAATTTAGACGAAATCACTACAAGTTTCCATTGCCATCATGTCTCAAGTACATGTCATCATTTATGTCATGTCCCCTACATTATAAGCCTATATTCCAACCATAGGTTAGATCTTCTTTCTCATTTCTATTTCTGTACATTTCAGCTCATTTTTTATCTATAAGAGTATGTTATTTATGGTTTTTTAGTAACATGTCTAATTAATCATTTATATTACTTTATTTAATCATTTCTATTTTTATAATCACATATTTTATAGAAGGATCACTATCATACTAAGTGTTTGAGTCTCCTCTTGAATCTAGTGGGGAATCTTCCTTTGGAAATGTGTAATACAGTTGTATGAAAAGGGTCTCGTTATTTAACACATCTATGCATAGCTTCCCTTTTCTTTATGTACATAAACAAAAATCCCACCAAAGCTCTTTTTCATTTGGTTGTTGGGATTCGAGTTGAAATTGCAAGCTAGACATGAGGATAGGACCATATAGCATGCCAAAGTGGGAGGAAAGCATGCAAAACATTTTAAGTTTAACCCCAACAAGATTTGGAGGTGTTGAATGTGTAGGAAAACTAAGAGGGGGGGCTGAATCAATTATCCACAAATTATAACTTTAAAAACATTTCATTAGTTCCACCAATATTACTTTAAAATTTTAATCATTGAAAGATATGAACATGAAAAGAACAACAATCACAAACACAAGGAACACCAAATTTAAGAAAAAAATCATGTAAAGGGAAAAACCATAGAGAATATTATTCTCAAATAAATGAACACCGATTAAGGTTAATTATATGAAAGGCTCATTTCCCAATGAATGTTCACTACAAAAGGGCTCACTGCCTAGATGAAGAAGGATGACAAAGAATATATATTCCACCACTGATGTACAAACATAACACAAATTAAACATCTATAGTCACCTTCAGCTCACTGCTTCTAATAGCTAACAAATTGAAGTCCACATTATTTTGCACCACACTTTAGACTTAACTTATACAATCAAGGAGATAGATCCTTTTTCATACATACTCATCCCATAAGAGCATACTTGCACAAATTTCACACAATAATACACATATGTTGCACCTATCTACTAATGGTTCATCCTTTTATTACTCTCATTGATTTGAGACATTAAACAGTCTCCACTAGCAATCTTCAACTGATACATATTTCCTCTAGTTTTTTTCCATTTTCAATCATACTTCTACATTTATTTTGTATTTCACATCCATCCTTCTTGAAAAAAAGGTTATATCAATTTTCACTCATATGTCTAATACTCAAGAGATTGTGATTCAAGCCCTTCACATAGTACACATTATCACTATTATGCTCACCATAAAAATTGATAGAATCAATTTCAACTATCCTAGTTTCTTGATCACCTTCATATTTTACTTTTCAATTTTTACAAACTTAATTTTTTTTCTCTAGCCATGTGATTAGAGCATCCACTATCAATAATCCATTCACCTCTATCTCTTCTAACATGTATAACATAAGTTAATGTATTAGGACATGTTTCTTCTTTGATTGCCAAAAATAAGCATTGATTATCTTCTTCATAATCAAATTCATCATCATAAATACTAGCATCTTCTCTAACATAGTAGACTTTCCTACTGAAATTTCCTTATTCCTTATAACTAAGATAAACCAATTATCCTTACATATGCACTTTTTGGTAAGCATAGTTAGATCCATCTGATGAAGGGTGCTCCCCTTAATACCACAAACACATAACATAAATAGAGAAACAACAACAATATGCAAGAACATAAAATTGGCTTCTTATTATCTCCACAAAGGTGGAATTACAAACTTTCAGAATTACAATATGCAAAGCCACATGGGCATTCCCTTACAATATTATGTAGGACAAAGCCTCGAATCAATACCCAGAACTACTACCCAGAACTGTTATGAACTGCCTAAGACAACACTACAGACCTTCCTTATATAGGCAATTTCCACTGTCCGAGAAGCTTCCAGAAATTTAGTCTTTTAGGGCCGACCAAACTTAGAATTATTTTATTTTCACAATTTTTACAATAGGGTCGGCTCAAAAAAATACAAAATATGATTTTAGGTAACCCAACTTCCGGAGGCCATAACTTTTTAACCCTAGCTTTGTTTTTCTATTGTAACCACTTTTCAGAAACGCCATGATGAGATCTACAGTGCTTGACATGCTAGCACTAGTTAGCCGGGGGTCAATTGCAATCCGAAGCCTCTAAGGCCTTCAAAATTGACCTGAAAGATTTCGTACCCAAAAAACTCAACAACTTCACCAATATTGATGATGTGCCAATGAAACTCAACTGGTAGGTTGAAATGACTAAGATGAACCTCCAACTATGAAATCAGAGCATTCTGAGATCATAAGACCAACTTACTAAAAATAGTAAGTTTCCATAAATAGTAGCTCTACACAAGATAGCCCTTATTGAAAACAAAACTAGAAATATTTTTGGGTGATGCAAGATTGCTCTTACACCCAGGATGCTCCTGCATCAGACACCCGGGGTAATTTGAGAAGTGACCCTGTCACGACTCAGGTGTGCAGAGGAAAACCAAAATGGTTAACCTCCTCCTTTGTTAGCCATGATGAATCTTCAACAAGTCATTCTTTCCATTTGACCAAATATTCTTCATATGTCCTATTCCTTATGCTTCTGCCAACATGACTATCTAGTATGTCCTCAATCTCCTTGATATCTGAACTGGTTGTTGGAATACTCCACTGTGCTGATGCGATATCATCTTCAACACCTCCTTCATGATACTTTGTCAAATCTGAAACATTAAATATAGGCAAAATATTTAGCTCAGTAGGCAACTCAACCTCATATGCATTTCCTAAATCATGCTTCTTCAATATCTTACATGGCCCAAACTTCTTCATTTTCATCTTGTTATATGTACCAATTGGAAATTGCTCCTTCCACAGATGAACTATGACTTCATCGCCAACCTGAAATTCCTTATGCCTCCTTTTCTCATCTGCCTTAGCCTTATACTGCACATTCATCTTGGTAATATGCCTCCTCACCTCCTCATGGATGTTCTTCAAATGTTCTACAAAATCCTCAACTTTAGCACTACTTATCTCTCCTTTATCTATCTTTCTCAATTCAGATGCATTTCTTGGACTACTTCCATATACAATATGTGGATGATGTGACAAACTAAACTTCAAATCTGTCTTCAACTCTTCACTTTCTGCTAGTGTCATTTTGTGTGCTGCATTATTTGGAAAACTGGCTCCTGGAATCAAGTCCATCTGATGATTGATCTTTCTTACTGGTGGTAATCCATCAGGCACATTATTGGATACAATATCCTGAAACTCATTCAATAATTCTGCAACTTCTACAGGTACACCTTCTACTTCCTCTTTCCCAGCCTTTTGAATTAAGGTAAAACACATATGCTCATGCCACATACCATCTAATAAATTTCCTCTATCAACAAAAGTTATTCTTGCATTGCCACATACCTTTTCTTCTATTTCCTTCAATGGTTTTAGCTTATGTCGCACTCCATCCTTTTTCAAGGAATAGGTATTCGCACGACCATCGTGTATAGCACATTTGTCAAACTGCCAAGGTCTACCCAACAACATATGACATGTATCCATAGATATGATATCACATAGTACCTCATCTTGGTACCCGCCAATCTTGAACTTCACTAGGCATTGCTCACTAACCATGACCTCGTGGTCATCATGCACCCAGGCAACCTGATATGGATGTGGACATTTCTGCCTCTTGAGCTTCAACTTTGTCACCATCTCTTCTGACACCAAATTATCAGTACTGCCACTATCAATAATCACATCACAACACTTACCCTCACACTTGCACCTAGTGCGAAATAGGCTCCTCCTTTTCTCAAGTTCATTCTCACCACTCAATAGGACTCTTTTGTTAATCAGCATTTCTCCTCTTTCAGCATCTTTAGAATTTGATGATCTGGCATCTTCATCTACATGTGCAACTCTGGCCTAGCCTTTATTCCTCCTATCCATCCTTCCTTGGCATTGAGGACATTCAAATTCCCTATGACCTTCTTCTCCACAATGAAAACATGTTCCACGGAAGCCTCCTCTTCCTGAACCTTGTCCTCTTCCTCTTCCTCTCTGAACTCTATTATTCTGATCATGGAAATGATTGAAATTATCTCCTCTTTGATTTTGGTTGTTACTGGCCTCATCCTACTTTTTAAGATCTTCATTTTGATCTCCATATGACCGTCCACTAGATCTTCCATCACAACCTCTTCCGCTTTGTCTACTCTCAAACTTCTTGTTCAACTTTTCCTCTACTTTTAGGGAAAACTGGTATGCCTCTTCAATACTGTTCATTCGAACCAAATTCAGCTCCTCCTGAATGCTCAGCCTCAACCCATTAAGGTAATGGGCAACTTTCTCCTTATCAACTTTTGTGTGTCCTATTCTAATGAGGATTCGGTAGAACTCCTCTGTATACTCCTGAATAGATCTTCCTACTTGCTTCAAACTTTGCATTTTCCTCAGTAGGTCAAGCTCATAATCAACAGGGATGAACTACCACTTCAATTTATCCACCATTCGATCCCATCTTGTGATTTTATCCTTTCCTCTTCGATTTCGCTCTAACTAAATCTCTTGCCACCAAATCTTCGCATGACCCTTCAGTCTGGCCTTCGCAAACTTGACCCGATCAGGATCCTCAATATCTTCATACTCAAAATATTCTTCACATTCATTGATCCAGTCGATCAATTCCTTTGGGTTAAGATTCCCTAAAAATGTAGGAACCTTGATCTTAGGTCTTTTCCTGATCTTTGAAATGGCTCGGAAAAGTCTTTCTTCTTCTTGATTCAGAACTTTGACTTCTCCTTCTTGATCTTCTTCTTCGGCTTCATCCTCACTTTTGTCTCTAACATTAAGATTCATTCCTCTATGAATCTCCTCTTGCAATGCTCACACTTGTCTCTACAATGCCCTAACCTCAGGTGTTACAACACCATCTCTTTCACCACATTCTCTTCGTGGAGGCATTTTCACGCTTCTCATTGAAACCCTAACCATGGTCCTAGTGCAAACTGCCTCACAGTCGGCAATTTGTTTACACAAAAACCCTAACCCACGGTCCTAGTGCAAACTGCCTCACAATTGATGATTTATTTACACACTCAAGAACTCCTGCTCTGATACCACTTGATGAAGGGTGCTCCCCTTAATACCACAAACACATAACAGAAACAGAGAAACAACAACAATATGCAAGAACATAAAATTGGCTTCTTATTATCTCCACAAAGGTGGAATTACAAACTTTCAGAATTACAATATGCAAAGCCACATGGGCATTCCCTTACAATATTTTGTAGGACAAAGCCTCGAATCAATACCTAGATCTGCTACCCAGAACTGTTTTGAACTACCTAAGACAACACTACAGACCTTCCTTATATAGGCAATTTCCATCGCCCGAGAAGGTTCCAGAAATTTAGCCTTTTAGGGCCGACCAAACTTAGAATTATTTTATTTTCACAATTTTTACAATAAGGTCGGATCAAAAAAAAGACAAAATATGATTTTAGGTAACCCATCTTCCGAAGGCCATAACTTTTTAACCATAGCTCTATTTTTCTATTGTAACCACTTTTCAAAAATGCCATGACAAGATCTACAGTGTCTGACATGCGCTAGCACCAGTCAGCCAGGGGTCGATCGCAATCCGGAGCCTCTAAGGCCTTCAAAATTAACCTAAAAGATTTTGTACCCAAAAACCTCAATAACTTCACCAATACTAATGATGTGGTAATAAAACTCAACTGGTAGGCTGAAATGACTGAGATGAACCTCCAACTGTGAAATCAAAACATTTCAAAATCATAAGACCAACTTACTAAAAATAGTAAGTTTCCATAAATAGTAGCTCTGCACAAGATAGCCCTTATTGAAAACAAAACTAGAAATATTTTTGGGTGATGCAAGATTGCTCTTACACCCAGGATGCTCCTACATCACCATCAAATGTAGGTACCGCTAGTTTGTGCACTATCAAGATCTCCTTAATCGGTTAAGCTCTTCTCCGAGGAACTAAGGATTTGATACAAATTTTTGAATGGGAAAGATAACTAAGAGGGTGGGTGAATCACTTTTCCATAAATTATAACTTTAAAAACCTTTGATTAGTTCTACCAAACTTACTTTCAACTTTTAATCATTAAAAGATATGAATGTGAAAATCACAATAACCATAAACACAAGAAACACTAGATTTACATGGAAAGCCCTATAAAGGGATAACCAAAGAGAATATTATTTTAAAATATATGAATATTGATTAATGTGAATTATAAGAAAGGTTCACTATTAGAGGCTCATTACCAAAGGGCTCATTTCCCAAAGAAGGCTCACTATTAAAGTGCTCATTACATAGATCACATGATCACATACTAGCACAAAGTTCACACAAGCATACACATGTACTACACCTATCCATTAATGAATAAGGAAATGGATGAGGATAAGATGATACCCCCTTTCTTTCCATAATGCATAATTAGAAGGAAGATGGCCCAATAGGCTCAAGTAAGACTCAAGTACTAAATAAGTGCAATGATCCTTCATTGTATGTGATTAATAATGAAATATATTTGTGGAATTAATATAATAATGTAAGATAATTGACTAAAATAAGCTAAATCAAGCAGTTTCAAGAAAGTATAGGCTGACAAAATTAGACAGAAACTTGTAGTGACTAGAAACAGAAAGATAAAAATTGTACTGACCTATAAAGAAAATTTGAGACTGATCTGTTAGGAACAAAACACCTTGGGAATTTTCTACTGTGAACAAGAATTCCTAGGGCATTTTGTTCCTATGGTTTTTTCCTGGTTTCAATTGCATACTTCTTGATAGAACTTGTACTTACTAGATCAAGTCCCAATAGTTGCACTACCTATACCTACACTCAAAAAATAAGGAAGAAGCTTGGATAGAGTGGTTTGCCTCAATAAAACCCCTTTCTAGAATCAATCTTAAAATGAAATGAAAAAATGAAAGCATGTTGTCATATAGAAAAGACTAGATATAAAAAATAGAATATACCATACCTTGAAAATGTAAATGCTTCTCTAAATGTTATCAAATATGTTGACATAATAGCTTTATCTTAACACAAAATCCAAAAGGAAATCATGAAAAAAAACCTCATGTAATGAATGTGGTAAATTTCCATAATGACTGATTGAGAAAAAGAAAGAGGATGTCAAAGTATGTGTATCTTCCTCCTTGATAGATGAATCCTTTACTTGGCCTTCAATGAGGGGAATAAGCTTGATCCATAGAGAAGAACACCTTGAATTCTTGAGAAGAAGTCTAGATCTTGGATGTTTTAATGATTGATATTAGATGTAAAAATAAGGAGAGGTAAGTTGTTTATATACCTCTCACAACATCTTGGGGGTTAACAAAAGAAGACTGACTGTAGATCTAGATATCCCACTAAAACACTGCAACAGGACAATGAACTAAATTTGGGTTTGATCCTCAGGGAACAAAATGCCCAAGATATTCCTAGGAACATAATTCCCTAGGCATTATGTTCTATCCAATTAGAGATCATATTGGGACCATAAGTCTTGAACAATTAGGGGATGCCAAATTATAGAATATAGTTAGTTTGAAAATTAGGGTAAAATATGAAGGCCACAAATGATAACATAGGGCCTAGGTGATGAAATAAATTATGTGATTGGAGGAAAGAAGGAGCACACCAATAAATAAGGTCCTAACTCAATTTTTAAAAAAATTGAAATGAAAGAGGACGCATATTTGAATTTAAGTTTCCATTAAGTTTCATATAAAGTCCTACTATGAAAATAAACTAAGGTAGGTGCTAAAAAAATGCAAAAATTATACACTAGTCGAGTGCTTACTAATGAGGATGGTACATTTAGCCCCCACTTTAGTAGGAGTATGAGACAATCTCATACTCACAATAAAGGAAATGACAAAGAAGAAGAGAGAAAGAGAGATAAATGACTCATGGGAAAATTTTGAAGAGATAAGACATTATTATATTTGTAATTTTGAAAATGGTGGTCAATAGTAGACTCCCACTTTGACACATTACATTGGAAGGGGCCCTAAAATCTAACCCCTTTGGACTAAATTTGATTAGCACAACCCAAGTAGATGAAGGGATGCTAATGCATGATCTATTCTAAAAGGATGTGGTGATTATAGGACCCCTTTCCATCTATGGATAGAAATGTAGAAAATGTAATGTATATACACGTAAAGTAAAGTAAAGTAAAGTAAACACTCATGCAATGATAAACAACAAGATATAAAATCTATTATATCAAAGTAAGTGCTATGAAGAAGAAAAGATGAAGAAGTAATCACCTTGAGGGATAGAAGAGGAAGCCAATTCAAATTTGGAAAACTATGTCAAACTGTATCAGACTTAGAAATTGTATCAAATCCAGAGTTCAAGGTACTAAATCTTCCAAACTATAAAAAAAACTTAGAAATCAGGAACTGGTCAACCTTTTGGGTATAGGTCAACCTTTTGGGTATAGTTCGAACTAGGTTTGACCTATACCTGAGAGGGATAGAATTGAGGTTCTCATAATAATGACCAATAATATATCTTCATATCTATCATTTTGAATCTAAAACTCCACAAATCTACACCTGCACACAAGAAATGGGAAATTTTTGGGGGAAATGGGCTTGCCTTGGTCAAGCCCTTGTATAGGAATTAACCTTGAAATGAAATAAGTAAAGCATGTAAAACAAGATAAATGTAAATTTTCACCTTACTTGTAAAACCCTTGTGGATGGATATAGATCTGCTATATCCAGAAAGATGTATACTTTCTTGAATGAATGTTGATAGAATGTAGGATGTCTTCACCAATGCAATAGGTCTACACTTGCCAAATCAAAGATCATAAATGTATGTATGCTTGATATTCTTGAATGGAGGAGAGGAATTAATAATGGATACAAATCCCCTTTCTCAATTGGGAATTCCTCCACTAATCCATCATGGGATATAAATTCACACAATCAATAGAAGATTTTCCTTAGAATGGATGGATGGAAGATAGCCTTCAAATATTGGAGCCAAATCCTTTCTTTCTTGTTAGAAATTACCAAAAACCTTTTGAATGCACCTTGGACTTGATTTCTTGAAATATCATGTATGTAGATAGCTTGAGATGTGATATGAAAATGAGAGAAAGAAGTCTCCTTTTATAGTGATTTCAAAGTCCAAATTCATGAAGGATGACTACACAGAGCAGGAAAATAAAAACACTTTGCATCAAGCCTAAAACCCACCAAAATTCAACCCCTGAGGTATAGTTGAAGTAGGTTTGACCTATACCCAAAAGGGTAAGTTTCAAGGTAGACTTTATGGGGTTCAATAAGTATTAAGAGATTTGGGGAAAAATGGATAGATACGTGGGAAAATCAAGCATAAACACATCCAAAATCAAGGAGATCACTAAAATGGGTCCCAATAGGTCCTAGAGCTTCCAAATCAATGGGTGCTACAATTTAAGACTATACATTTATCCCCCACTTTAGCAGGAGTATGAGGAAAGCTCATGCTCACAATAAAGTAGATCAGATGTATAGGATGATCTCATCAAGGTTATGGAGACAAGGAAACATCAAGCCCCCTAAGTTACTTAAGTCCTCATCACATACAAAACTAAGACAAGAGAGATATCACTTAGAAAAGAGAGAGAAGATAAGTGTGATTAGCTTAGCCCTAATAATATTGTATGTCTTATCATGAACTACACAAAGAAAGAAAATTGTGACCACCATTCCCAATAATATTGTATGTCTTATTGTGGACCACACAAAGAAAGAGCCACAAAGATGGCATTGAAAGTTCTAGAAGGTTGAATGCCATGCTAGTTAACCCATATACGATCTATCTTTAAAGATTGTATGTACAAAAGAGATCCAACAAAGAGATATTTATCCTTAAAGGATTGTATATCTACAAGGGATTAAAATAAAAAGGGGGGGATCAGTCCTTAAGGATTGTATCTCCATAAGGGATCCAAGATGTAAAGCATCATTGAAAGACAATGTGAATGTAAAAAATGTGAGCAGAGTGTATCCTTCCATGCTAAAGTGATTGCAAATTCCATAACAGGAGAAATTTCTTTAACAAAGCATACATGCATCCACAAGAGATGTTTCCACCATGACATTCCCCAAGAAAGAACAAATCAAGGGAAATAAACACATGAAAAAAGAGAGCACAAAAGGGATCTACCAAATTTGGGTTCAGTAAGATCATACAATAATATGTGAAAAATTATGTCAAAATGAAATATCATCATTCCCCAAAGGAATTAGAACTACAAAACAAGGGAAGAGAGGCACATAAGGATTATGAAGAAGTGTCTTTTTGGGCTAGCATCATAAAGACCAAAAATAATCTATGATACCATTTTTCATCATCCCAAGTGAACAACACAAAGGTACATTTACAAACAAAGGAACATGTACAACATAACACATAACAACATATCAAATAAGTGAGGCACAAATAGAAGAATGATTACAATATTTGTGATTCCTTTATCACCTTATGTCAATGGAGCAACAAGGTTCATTTAAATAAATATAAACAAAACATTTAATAAGAACCATATCTTGGGGGAAGCACATTACAACAGAAAAACACACAAAAATCCACCACACTAGAGGAGCTAGTCAAGTGTATCACCTGCTCCCTATCTTGGTTCATAGTGTTTAGGGAAGGTGGGAAACTCACAATAGGAGAAATGTCAAGAATGACAAAAGGAACAATAGCCACTTCCAAACAAGGCCCATGTTGTAAATATAGGTCATTGTGTTTGTTACTAGGAGTGATAGATAATTGTTGTGTAAGCATAGTTGGTAAATCATTATCAAGATCAATAGTCTCATGCATATCATCAAAATCACTAGCATGAATATCATTGTTAGTATCATGAACATCATCATACAGAGTATCTTCTTCATCAAGATTAATTGTAATAGAATTTAAGATATGAATTTCATTGTCATGTTTATCCATTTTAACTTTGTTCAAATTCACTTCCTTTATAGGCTCAAGCATGGTTTGTTCAAATGAAGGTGAAGTATAAGGTGAATAAATATTTTGAGAAGCATCTTCATGAGCTCTAGAAAAACACTTGTAATGATGATCACAAGCATGATAGTTACATTTAGTCTTGCTATATATTTGTATTGGCATAGGATCAATAAACATCAGGTCCTTTTCTTCTTTATGAGTAAGAACTAAAGGAAACACACTAGGTTGAGAGATGATAGGAAGAGGATGTGTATAATCAATAGGAGGTGGAGAAGGAGGAATAGGTGGTGTAGGAATAATTACATGACTAGGATCATCCTTAGGCTTTCTAAGTTCATAAATATTTTGAATCTTGAAGGCTTGGTATGATTTAAAGAGATAATTAGGAAGAACTTTAGTTGGTTGAGGCGTGGATGACCAAAAGAAATGAAGGTCAACATAGTCTCAAGGCATAGAAGGTTGATAAAGACTATGTTTAATAATCATGATCTCTCTATTATGAGGAAATTTAATAGATTTATGAATAGGATAAGCCACAAAATTCATGGAGGTAAGGCAATGAAGACCAAGTTAGACTTGAAACTGATTAGAGGTATTAATAACAGTGAAATTAGTTTCCAGAGTTTTACCACAAAATTTTGCATAAGAAATAAAATGGAACCATGGAAAGGATAGAGGAAACCATTGCAAGTTTGAATCAATGCATCATATTTATCATATAAATATTTGTGCAATTATTTACTAAAAAGACTCTCTTCGGTTATCACATTCACCATGCAAGTGGGATCAACAAGGGTACCATGGGAAGGAATATTGTCAACCCTAGCAACAATGTAAAGATGACCATCATGTGATTTAATCATTTCAACATGATCAAAGGTAATGCAAGACTAAGGTGGATATTGAGGTTTAGGTTGAGGTTTAATTTTAGGTTGAGGTTGAGCATGTTCAATTGGGTTGACAATATGAGTGGCTTCATCAACCTTCTCACCATAATCAATGTCCTTAGGAATATAAGGTTGTTTAATAGTATTGGTTGAATGAGATGGAAAATTATTAGTTTATATTTGTAAATTATAGTTAGGAGCTGAAACTAATTTTTTTACATGGTTAATATGAGCATCTGCATATATACCATTAGAATCAATAAGGTCTTGAACCACATTTTTCAAGGAATAACATTTTTCAGTATCATGACTGGGATGACGATGGAATTAATAGAAAGATTTGGGATCAATGGATATGGATGGAGGTTTGGATGGATCAATTGGTTTGATAGGAGGAAGTTTAATCATGTCTACATTCACTTCAACATCACATTATGTAAAGATTTATAAAGTGGAGTAAAAGTATGAGAAGGTCTAAAAATAGAGGACAAAGGAGCCACACCTTTGGATGGTTGTCACTTGTTCATCAACTATATTGGATGATTTGTTGATTTTTATGTAGTTGTTAGGATTATGAAATTTGTTGAAATTGGATGTGGCACCACTCTTATCAACAAAAACATGAGCCATTGGAGTGTTTCTCTCAAATTGACTCACTTGAAGTTGATAATGATGAAGCACTGCACACAATTATGAAAAGAAAGAAAACCTAGTATGGATAATCTTATCTCTAATGTCCTTTTGTAAATTGGTAATAAAAATATGTTGTATATCAACATTAGGCACATGATAAGAAATTTGAGCATGCAAATGCTTAAATCTACCAATTAAGTCACTAACTTTTTTTAGAACCTTGTTTACAATGCATCAAATCATTCAAAGAAATTTGAGGACCAATGTTGCTTTGAAATTGTTGAATACAACATTAGCAAGATTGTGGAAGTAATCATTAGAATAAGGAGGAAAAGAATAAACCATTGCAAATATTTATCTTGAAAGGTTCTAGTAAAAAACTTTTTTACAAACCTATAGTCATGAGAGAAATCACTACACAAGGTTTGAAATTTTTTAACATGAGTCATAAGATCACCCTTACCATTATAAGTTTCTAAATGAGGAATCTCAATAGTTTGTGGCATAACGACTTGAATGATATCCATGGACAAAGGAATAGTAATATCACATGTAGGAATGTTGAATTTGGATTGATTCAAGGAAGAAATTTTTTTTTGCAAAGAAGACATGATTTGAGCTAAGCTATTAATGGTAGAATCAATGGAAGAAATGATAGGAGAGACATTGGAAACATTAGGAACATTGTTTGAAACAACAGGAATTTTTGAATAAGTATGAAGCATGTTAGGAACATTGTTGAAAATAGGACTTGAATATGAAAAAGGGACATGATGATAAGAAGGCATAGATGAAGGAAATGAAACACATGGAATAATTGTAGGAAGAGAAGGAAGAATAGGATTAGGGAGATTCAAATGTATGGGATTGTAAATTTTAATTGAAGTTGTCATAAGAGGTGGAACATAAGTGGAAATACTAGGAATGGAAGTAGAGATAGGAAAAGAAGTTTCAACACTTGTAGTAGGTGGAACATAGCCTAATTATTAAGCACATTCTGTCATATATTTAAAATTAGAATAAATAAGATTGGAAATGTTGGACTACAACTGATTTGGAATCTGATTGAAGGATTTGTGATTGCAAGATCACTGAGAAGTTGCTGATTAGATATGTAATATGATTAAATCAGTATTATGTTGTCATTGATGTCAACTAGTTTGACAACACTTATCTTGTAAGTTACTACACCGAGACATCTGAAGAAAAATGGAAAAGAGATGAAGAACAGAGAAATCTACATGAGGAAAGATGTACATGACAGATGAGGATAAGGAACACATTGAGTAACTTGTTGATGAGTCTATGACTTGATGATATTGATTTCATTATGTTGCATTCATCTATAATGAAGTATAGAGCTGAAAGACACAAAGCAGTGTTGTCGATAAATGAAGCATTTCTAGTATACACTGACGGAGTGTAGTGTATACCGACCGCAGTATTAACCGAGTAGTGTTCACCGATGCATTCTTTGTTTACTGAGGAGAACAAAATGAATTAAATGATTAGTTTAGCTGATAAGATTGATGAGCTGGCAAGAGTATAACATTGAGGTAATAGATAAAGTTTGTTACGCAGATCAACGGCTTATAAAATTCAAAGAAGATCTAATGAAGCAAATTGAAATGTGTTATTGACATAAGTACCGAGAAAGTTTAAGCGACAAAATCTATGAATGTGATTAAGCGAAAAAATTTGATGGTGGAGAAGAAAATGATTTACTTGTCTATATAAGAGAACAAAATTTCTTTATGAAAGTGTTGGAAGAAGAAGAAGCTGTAGGATTATCACGTGAATAAGGTTTTCATGCATTCTGATCATACTGGCTAGTAAGAACCAAGCTGCAAAGCAATTACCGAGCTACAAAGAGCAGTTACCGATGGATAGTAAGTTGATACACTATTGAATCTGAAGTGAATTATTGATCAGAAGGATTTGTATGGACTAAATATTGAATTTGTATTAAGGCAAGTCATTCTACTGTTACATATTTAACCATTGTATACAATTTAAATCTCTTAACCGAGTGGACTCTGAAAGTCTTATGATGTATCATTCATAGAATGAACATTGTTATCCTATCAACCCCATAGCGTTGGTTGGATGATAACTTCTAGTCTAAAATCTTCTAACAAGGTCACACCTGACAGTGTGTTTGTAACCTTTAACAAGGTTGGGTCTTAACCGGCCTCACTTAAGAAGAGTGAAAAATTTTGGGTTGCCGGTCCCAGGTGGTTTTTCCCTTCATAGGGTTTCCATGTTAAATCTCTTGTGTTATGTGTTGGTTGTGATATTTGTTTGTTATCATACTTTGCATGTTACATGTTAGATTTGATCGGTAAATAGTTATAAGTATTAGACTGGTAATCGGTAAAAGCACAGACAGTAAGAGTTATTATTGCTTACCAATGAGCAGAAATTGAAGAAATTGTTTTGAATTATACATTTTGTTTTGGGACATTGGATAACTGATTCACCCCCCTCTCAGTTATTATAACAATTGGTATCAGAGCTACGTTGCTTGGAACAAAGTTTTAAGGAGTTAAGCATAAAGGTCTCAAGATGTATAAGAGGGAAGTACCGAAACTGAATAAAGAGAATTTCATAGTATGGAAAAGTAGAATGAAGCTGAACATATTTGGAATTGGGAACTCAGCACTAGATCTGATGCAAAATGGCTACATACAACCACCCACTGGTCCTCTAACTATTGATCAACTGAAGGATAAGCATGAACACAATGTTACTATGATGGAACTTGTTGCTACCTGTACCGACGCTGAATTTGAAGATATCAAGATATGTACAACTGCTAAAGGAATGTGGGATAAATTAGCACAAATCTACAGTGGAGATCTGAATGTCAAAAGAGCATGAGTTGAAAGTCTGAGAGGCAGATTTGATGAAATGAGAATGAAAGAAGGTGAGAAAATTGTCCAATATTCAAATAGACTCAAAGAGGTGGTACATGCTATTAGAGCATCTGATGGAGTAATTGATGATGAAATAGTAATAAGCAAGATTCTCATAACTTTGCTACCAGTTTATGCAATCAGGATTTCTGCAATTCATGAAACAAGAGCTACATCCAACCTCAATCTTGACACTCTAATTGGTTAACTTACAACCTTTGAATTAAATAATTTTGATAATAGTGTTGTTCCTTCTGTTGAATCCGCTTTGATGTCTTCTCTGAAGATTGGAAAGTCTAGCAGGAATAGTAAGAATTGTGATAGTGATGACAATACCAATGATGAACTTGATGAGCTTGAAGCACTTATGGCCAGAAGATTTCCCAAAGGAAAAGGAAGGTATAGAGGTAAGCTACCTTTAGCATGCTTCAATTGTAAAGAAGTTGGTCACATCATTGCTAGATGTCCACAGAAGAAATATGATGATAGATCCAAAGACCAATCTGAAGGAAGCTATGGGAGAAGAGTCAACAAAGGTTATTGACACAACAACAAAGACAACCGAGACAAAAAAGGCAAAAAGGTATGTTACATAGCTGAAGATATTGAAATTGAATTTGATTCTAATGATGATATAGAAGTTGTATTTTTTGCTATGAAAGATGACTCGGAAGAGGAAGAGAAACGTGAAGAGACAACATTGATCTCTAAAGTAAGAAGAAATGATACATGGATCATAGAGAGTGGCTGCACACATCATATGACAGGTGATGTAGAGAAGTTTGATCATCTTGTTGAATATAATGGAGGATCTGTGAGGATGGAAAATGATGCACCTTGTATGGTAAGAGGTAAAGGCTCACTGATGATCAATGACATATTACAATGTGAAAATGCATATTGGGTAGATGGATTGAACTATAATCTGATAAGTGTGGCTCAACTGAACAATTCAGGGCACCGACTGGCTTTTGAGAGCAAAAAGGTGAAGATTTATGATGATGGAGGAAGACTTGTCAGAACTGGTACACAATCCAGAGGTAATCTATTCTATCTTGATATAGATCATTCTTCTTGTTTGTTAATAAAGGATGAAGATGCTTGGTTGTGGCACCGAAGGTTATGCCATGTGAACTTTGACAACATGATCAAGATTAGTAGAAAGAAAAGAGTTAGAAGATTGCCTAACTTGACAAAACCCGATCATGCCATGTGCCATGAATGTCAGAAAGGTAAGATGACTAAGTCTAGTTTTAAAAGAAAGGACTATTCAACAAAGAAGATACTTGAGTTGGTTCATACTGACTTGTGTGGTCCTATGAGAACTCAGAGTTATTCTGGTGATAGATATTTTATTCTTTTTGTTGATGATTACACTAGACTAATGACTGTTATGTTCTTGAAAGAGAAATCTGAAGCTTTCAAAATGTTTAAGTGGTATAAAGCTAAGGTAGAAAAAGAAACCGGTAAGGAAATAAAGTGCTTAAGATCTGATAGAGGAGGTGAATTTATCTCTGATAAATTTACTAAATTTTGCAATGAGCATGGAATCAAGAGGCGGGTATCTGCACCGAGGACACCTTAGCAAAATGGCATTGCTGAAAGAAGGAATAGGTCTATAATTGACAGTGCTAGAACATTGATGATACAGAAGAATGTTGCTTAGACATATTGGAGGGAAGTTGTCAGCACAGCTATATATGTTCTTAACTGAGTACAACTGAAGAAGGACTCCAACCAAACACCTTATGAACTATGGTTTGGACACAAACCTACTGTAAGTTATTTCAGAATTTTTGGAAGTAAATGCTTTATCTTGAAAGATGAGAGAAATGGAAAATTTGATTCTAAAGGAGATCAAGGAATATTTCTTGGATATTCCACTACAAGTAAAGAATACAAATGTTTGAATAAGGCTACAAATAAGATTATTGAAAGTACTAATGTTCATGTTGATGAGTTTGATGACAAGTACACAAAGGAAATTACAAAGGAACTGGAAGACTATGGTAGATTCACTTACATTGAACATCCAAAGTATCTACCGACACCTCAAGTTGTAACAACCGGTCAACAGGGAAACAATGCAGTACAACAGGCACCACAAACTGATGAACATGAAGAAGCTACCGAGCAAAGAAATGACCCTGAGCAGGATGAACAAGAAAGGAGAAATCAAGTTTTGGCTAGTTTTGTCAGGAGACATCATCCTGAAACACAAATCATTGGAGACAGACATGCTGGAATGCAAACCAGAAGCAAAACAAGACAAGGTACATGTCTAATTTGTGAGTTTGAACCTAAAACTATGAAAGTTGCATTAGAGAATGAAGAATGGGTTAATGCAATGAAGGAGGAAATAGAACAAATAGAAAAGAAAAAAACCTGGTCCTTAGTACCCTGACCAAAAGATAAGAATGTTATCGGTACTAAGTGGATATACAGGAATAAATTGAATGAAAATGGTGAAGTCACAAGAAATAAAGCTAGATTAGTATGCAAGGGATATGCACAGGAAGAAGGCATTGACTATGGTGAGACATTTGCACCTGTTGCTAGATTAGAAGGAGTTAGAATGCTACTTGCATATGCTGCACATAAGAAATTCAAAGTCTATCAAATGGATGTGAAGTCAGCATTTTTGAATGGTATACTTGAAGAAGAAGTCTACATTGAACAACCTAAAGGATTTTTTGATCCCGACAATAAAGACATGGTATGTAGATTACATAAAGCTTTATATGGACTAAAGCAAGCACCGAGAGCATGATATGAAAGATTACATACTTACTTGTTAAGTATTAGATTTGTTAGAACAAGTGAAAACAACAATCTGTATGTGAAAGGTGATACTAATGATACTATTATCATTGCTGAAATTTTTGTTGATGATATTATCTTTGGTGGTTCAGATCTTGTCTGCAAGGCATTTGTTGATGAAATGCAAAAGGAATTTGAAATGTCTATGTTCAGAGAGATTAAGTTCTTTCTTGGACTACAAGTGATTCAACAAAGTGATGGCATATTCATCACACAATCTAAATACATAAAGGAAGTACTGAAGACATTTGGCATGGAAGATGCTAAACCTGTAGGAACATTGATGGTTGTTGGATGCAAATTGACAAAGGAGGATGAAACTACTGAGGTAAATCAGACACTTTACTGATCTATGATTGGTAAGTTAATGTACGTAGTTCACAGTAGGCCAGATATAGCACATGTTGTGGGAATTGTTGCAAGATTTTCTACTAACCCTAGAGAATCACACATGATAGCTACAAAAAGGATCTTAAGATACTTGAAGAAAATAGAAAATTATGGATTATGGTATTCTAAGGAAGGGAAGTTTGAACTGAAAGTTTACACTGATGCTGACTAGGCTGGAAATGTGGATGATAGAAAAAGCACCACTGGAGGAGCATTTTTCTTTGGTGAAAGACTTGTAACCTGGACAAGTAAAAGAAGGCTTGTATTTCTCAGTCTACAGCTGAAGCAGAGTATGTTGTTGCTACTACTAACTATTCAAACATTGCATATATCAAACAAGTGTTGGAAGGAATGAATGAGGTAATCACTGACCCGGTGATTATATACTGTGACAACACTAGTGCTATTAATATTTCAAAGAATCATGTGATGCACTCTAAGACAAAACATATATCTATTAAGTATCATTACTTAAGAGAACAAGTGCAAGAGAAGCAAGTTAAGTTAGAATTTGTTACATCTAAAGAACAACTTGCAGATATTTTTACAAAGCCCCTACCGAAGGACACATTTGAATACTTGAGGACTAGACTTGGGGTCTGTCCCCTGTCTATCAGTCACTAAGGTGATCTGGATGTTGCATCAGCCAAATTTTATTAGAAGATCATTCATGTTGATGCAGCATAGTTCACACTTTGAATCATGTTCAAGGTTGTGATTAAGCTTGAGAACTTGAACCAATGAGATATCAGTATTTAGAGATACAGAGGAAGTACTGAACACCACAGAGAGTTACATGGCTACTACAGAGCTGATTGTTTATTTGTTTCTTTGGCATTGTTGTCAAAGGGAGAGTTAAACCATATGAAATGAAAAGAGGAGAGATAAACAAAATATGAAAAGGAACAAGCACCGATGAAAATTATCTAAAGGAAGAGACAATCTGAATGAGATAGAGTATTGAAGATCAGTTACAAAGAACAGAAGAAGGAACAGGAGAACTGAAAAGATCACAACTATAGAAAGGTAAAGTTGTATTACTTAATACTAGTTTAGTAATGTAGTGATTAAACATATTAAGTCTATTCAACTTACAACATTTGTTCACAAAGTTGTAGAATGTATGTTTGGTATGTGTATGGTACATTTCATATTACTTGAGTTGCCATCAATGCCAAAGGGAGAGATTGTTGGACTACAACTGATTTGGAATCTGATTGAAGGATCTGTGATTGCAAGATCACTGAGAAGTTTCTGATTAGATATGTAATATGATTAAATCAGTATTATGTTGTCATTGATGTCAACTAGTTTGACAACACTTATCTTGTAAGTTACTACACCGAGACATCTGAAGAAAAATGGAAAAGAGATGAAGAACAGAGAAATCTACATCAGGAAATATGTACATGACAGATGAGGATAAGGAACATGTTGAGTAACTTGTTGATGAGTCTATGACTTGATGATATTGATTTCATTATGTTGCATTCATCTATAATGAAGTATAGAGTTGAAAGACACAAAGCAGTGTTGTCAGTAAATGAAGCATTTCTAGTATACACCGACGGAGTGTAGTGTATACCGACCATAGTATTAACTGAGCAGTGTTCACCAATGCATTCTTTGTTTACTGAGGAGAACAAAATGAATTAAATGATTAGTTTAGCTGATAAGATTGATGAGCTGGCAAGAGTATAACATCGAGGTAATAGATAAAGTTTTTTACGCAAATCAACGGCTAACAAAATTCAAAGAAGATCTAATGAAGCAAATTGAAATGTGTTATTAACACAAGTACCAAGAAAGTTTAAGCGGCAAAATCTATGAATGTGATTAAGCAGAAAAATCTAATGGTGGAGAAGAAAATGATTTACTCATCTATATAAGAGAACATAATTTCTTTATGAAAGTGCCAGAAGAAGAAGAAGATGCAGGATTATCATGTGAATAAGGTTTTCATGCATTCTGATCATACTGGTTAGTAAGAACCGAGCTACAGAGCAATTATTGAGCTACAAAGAGCAGTTACCGATGGACAGTAAGTTGATACAGTATTGAATCTGAAGTGAATTATTGATCAGAAGGATTTGTATGGACTAAATATTGATCTATAATCTATAATTGAAGTTGTATTAAGGAAGGTCATTCTACTATTACATATTTAACCATTGTATACAATTTAAATCTCTTAACCGAGTGGACTCTGAAAGTCTTATGATGTATCATTCATAGAATGAACATTGTTATCCTGTCAACCCCATATTGAATGCTGGTTAGATGATAACTTCTAGTCTAAAATCCTCTAACAAGGTCACACCTGACAGTGTGTTTGTAACCTTTAACAGGGTTGGGTCTTAACCGACCTCACTCCAGAAGAGTGAACAATTTTGGGTTGCCGGTCCTAGGTGGTTTTTCCCTTCACAGGGTTTCCATGTTAAATCTCTTATGTTATGTGTTGATTGTGATATTTGTTTGTTATCATGCTTTGCATGTTACATGTTAGATTTGATCAGTAAATAGTTATAAGTATTAGACTAGTAATCGGTAAAAGCGCAGACAGTAAGAGTTATTATTACTTACCGACGAGCATAAATTGAAGAAATTGTTTTGAATTATACATTTTGTTTTGGGACACTGGATAACTGATTCACCCCCCTCTTAGTTATTATAATAGGAAATGCTATGCAATAGGTAAAGACCATGTTCATCATTATGAATGAGTTTCTTTAAACCTTCCACAATGCAGAGAGAGATTCATGATTATGATTCTCTCGAGCTAACCAATGTTCAACATTTTTAAATTCATGAGTAAGATTTTGGAATTGGGTGGGAGAAACTCTTAATGCTTCATCTTCATCATGAGAGGAATGAGAAGATTTATTATCCATGATATGATTAGGATGCATGTTGGTTTCATCTAGATTCCTAGTATAGAAGGGAGGTTCAGGATCAAAATAACACATGAGTCTACGACTTCTTCTAGCTGGAATATTATAGGTTGGACTCAAAGTGATAAAGATCATACACAAAGGAATGAAATTAATGGAAGATGTGATGCAATTTGAAATAATGTAGAAAATATTTAATGTAAATAGAGACTATTAAAATACATAGAAACTAGAGATAGATATGAAAGAAAATCTAACACCAAATAAATATATATCTAAATGTATATAATGTAACCAAAGCAAAGTGGATACAAAGTAGATCTAAATATATAGGTGTAAAGATTAATGTATAAAGAGTGTCTAACTAACCAATCAAAAAGAAAGCAATGCAAGGAGATAACACAAAGAAGATCTAACTACTCGATCAAAAAGTAGAAAGCATGAAAGTGGCGGGTTCACCAAAATGTAATAGTGAACTTACAAGCATGTAAAGGAAATCCAACACCAAGATCAAAAGTGGAAATGTAATAAGTCAGGTTCACAAAAATGTAATATGGAAAATGGTGATCAATAGTAGACTTCAAATTTCACACATTACATTGGAAGGGGCCCTAAAATGTGACCCCTTTGGACTAAATATGATTAGCACAACCCAAGTAGATGAAGGGATGCTAATGCACAGTCTAATCTAAAAGGATGTGATGATTCTAGGGCTCCATTCCTTCTAAGGATATGCACATAGAAAATGTAATTTATATGAAAGTAAAGTAAAGTAAAGTAAACACCCATGCAATGATAAACAACAAGATATCAGATCTAGTGTATCAAAGTATGTGCTATGAAGAAGAAAAGATGAAGTACTCACCTTGAGAAATAGAAAAGGAAGAAAATTCAAATCTGGAAAACTCTGTTAGACTATATCAGACCTAGAAATTGTATTAGATCTAGAGCTTAAAGGACTGAATCTACCAAACTGTAAAAAAAAATCAAAAATTAGGAATAGGTCAGCTTTCTAGGTATAGGTTAACTTTCGGTGTATAGGTTGCACTAGGTTTGACATATACTTAAGAAGGATAGAACTGAAGGTCTTGGAATTTACACCGATATTGTATCTTTAGATATGTAATTCTGAATCTAAAACTTTACAAATCTACACCTGCACACAAGAAATGGGAAACTATTGTGAAAAGGGGGCTTGCCTTGGTCAAGCCCTTGTTTAGTAATTAACCTTGAAATAAAATAAGTAAAGTGTGTAAAATAAGATAAATGTAAATGCTCACCTTGCTTGTCAAACCCTTGTGGATGAAAATAGATCTACTATATCCATAAAGATGTATACTTGCTTGAATGAATGTTGATAGAATGTAGGATGTCTTCACCAATGCAATAGATCTACACTTTCCAAATCAAAGATCATGAATGTATGTATGCTTGATATGTTTTAATGGAGAAGGAGAGGAATGAAGAATGGATATGAATCCTCTTTCTCAATTGGGAATTCCTTGACTAATCTATCATGGGAGATAAATTTACATAATCAATAGAAGATTTGCCTTGGAATGTATGGATGGAAGATAGCCTTCAAATCTTGGGGCCAAATCCTTATCTTCTTGCTATAAATCACCAAAAATAATTGAATACACCTTGGACTTGATTTCTTGAAATATCATGTATGTGGATAGATTGAGATGTAATGTGAAAATGAGAGAAAGAAGCCTCCCCTTATAGTGATTTTGGAGTCCAAATTCGTGAAGGCTGATTACACAGAGCAAAAAAATGAAGATACTTTGCATTAGGCCTGATACCCATCAAAATTCAACCCTTGAGGTATAGGTATAGGTATACTTTGTGAGGTTCATTAAGTATTAAGATATTTGAGGAAAAATAGAAAGATAAGCGTGGAAATCAAGCATAAATACATCTAAAATGGGGCCCAATAGGTTCTAGAGCTTCCAAATTAATGGGTGCTAATTTTTTAGGACTATACAAGGTTTAACAAAAAAGGCCCCAAAATAAAAGGATCTCAACTTGAATATCCATGCACATGAGCACAAAAACAAAATACAAAACAAAAGATAATAAAAAGATAAAATCCACAAATAAAATAAGTTAAAATTGTAATCGCCAAATCAACTAGTCAAAGAAACCTCAATCAGAAATGTCTCATACACTAGCATCATGTTCAAAAATCTATTGCAAGAGAACAAGTGATCACATATAAAGGGAAAGATCATACACCAAGGATGAACAACACTTCATGATATAATCCACTAGTAAATCTATGAGAGCATGAAAAGAAGAGAAAGAAACCATGAATCCAATAGTCTAGAAAGTTGTGTTATGCTAGGTGATCCATAAGAGAGGAATATGAGGAGGAAAGAGTGGAAAGGATAGAAACTTGTGTTATGATATTTCTATTCATCCCAAGGAGAGACAGAAGGATAATTGATGGTCTAGAAAGGTATGAGATGATAGTCAACTCTACCTTGAAAAATTTGTGCATAGGGCAACTTTGAAATTTTGTACACATGGTGACATTGAAATTTTGTGCATAGGATGGATTAGAAAACTTTGAGCATAAGGTGACTTATAAAAATTTTGTGCATAGGGTGGCTTAGAAGAAATTTGTGCATAGGATGGATTACAAAAAAAAAATTCACAAGGTGACTTACAAAAACTTTATGCACAAGGCGACTTACAAGATCAATCTTATAGAAATCATAGTCTCCATGTGTATCCATAAAAGCAGTTAGTCACAAGATTGATGAAATCTATATAATGTACAAAGGAGGTCATATTTATTCCCCCTTCTTATGATGATGACATAGGGATATGTATGTATCATAAGGAAAATAGAACAGGGATACCTACTTCCAACTGCAAGGAGATATCCTTAAAAACAAAAATGTATGCTTATATCCTTAGAAAATAGGGAAGACTCTTGTTAGCCAAGGAAAAGATAATTGTGAAAGAATATTCACAAGTAGAAAGATACCCTTGAAAGGAAGAGATCATGGTTACAAGACATCTACCTTCAATATAAGTTCTTGAATAAAGATGACATCTTTAAGACAAAGAGGGAAGAAGAACAAGAATGTGTCCTTCTCCGTGAAGGATGACACACTTTAAGCCCCCAAGTAAGGGAATTTTATTAGGATGAACATACTTTGATAATTATGGAAAAGGTTGCGATCAAGGATTCACACCTCTTTCATAAGAGGGAATCCTAAATCAATACAAATAATTTCGTATAAGAAACACATGTCACATGATAAAAAAAATGCCAGCATACTAAGAAAAGAGGATCCGTAGAAAGAGAAAGAAGAGAAAAATAATTCCCCCCCCCCAAGGGGTCAAGACAAGGAAAAATATAACACATTATAAATCCTAAGCGATAGGTATTTATAATAGACATGCACTTTCAAGTAAGAATAAGTTGCAACAAGGATGTACATCTCTTGAAAAATAGAAGATCCTAATGTAAAACACGTCCATGCAAGAAAGGACATGAAGTTATAAAAGAAACAAGTCAACTAAGGAATAATGGACCTTTTTGAAAGGGAAAGAGAACCCATACACTCCCTAATTGAAAGATCATTTATAATAAACATGCTCTATAAGGCATACAAAATAATCCTAAAAAAGATGACAAATCCTTGTGTGAAATAATGAATCTCATGCAATAAATAATGTAACATTATAGACAATGAAAATCCACAAAGAGAGAGGAATGGGTCTCACTGGAGGAGGGGAAAGGATGTCACATTGTACAAACTTAGTGGGAAAATAAATTACAAGAGATAGACACTTCCAAACAAGGAAGAGATTGAAAAGAAGGATATCGATCTCCCAAATAAAAAGATCCTTAACAAACAAGTTTGTGTATGGAAGGAAATCATATTATAAAAGATTCAACCAACAAAGAGATAATGGATCCTTTAAATAGAGAAATGGAGAAGATATTGAGAGACCTTGAGCCCCAAGTGGAAAGACAAGGGAAAGGACCTCTTATGTTGCTCAAAAGAAACATCATGAAAAAAAATCCCCCAATTCAATGTAGGCTATTAATGTTATATTATGGAGAACAACATAATAGGAAAGAGAGATTTTAAGGTATACTTTTGATATCAAGAAAAAGCATAAGATCTAATTTTAACCAAAAAAGAGATCAATCTACTAAATCTTGAATAAATTGTCTAAATCCAATACAATAAGAAAGATAATGTGTATTTCTATGATGAAAAAGACATAAAAATCCACCATTAATAGGTATTTGGGTATGTGCAAGATCATGAGGGGCCAAAAAGTGGCGATGTGAAAATATTCACTTTTCACTCGTCCAAAAGCGCATGAAAGCGCTTGTTGACTTTTTAGTAGGCCTGGGTGTCAGTACACCTGGGCAAACCTGACACCAAAGCACAAGCCTAATCGGGTACCCGATTTTGCCGAGTATGAAAAAATGGCGGGAGTATATGAAAAATTTGAATTTTTGAAATCGGGTAAATCAGGTACCCGATATTGCCTAGTATGAAAAAACAACGGGAGTATATGAAAAACTTGAATTTTTGAAATCGGGTACCCGATTCTGCCAAGTATGAAAAAATAGCAGGAGTATATGAAAAAATTGAACTTTTGTATATAATGTTTAAATATGTATTATATATAATTATATATTAATTTATCTACTTTATATTATAATATCTTAGGGGTTTTAAATTGTATGTCATATATATTTTATAAATTAATATAATTTTTATATTTTAATATGTATTGTATATAATTATATTTAACATTTATATTATATAAATATATGTACAAATTATATATATATATATATATATATATATATATATATATATATATATATATATATATATATATATATATATATATATATATATATATATATATATATATATATATATATATATATATATATATATATATATATATATATATATATATATATATAACATTTAAGGGGTATTAAGGGGTATTATGTAAATATTTTAATATTTTTTTAATATATATTATATATAATTATATATTAATATATATTTTATATTTTAATATCTTAGAATGTTTAAAGTGTATGTCATATATATTTTATATTATAATATTTTATATTAATATATTTTTTTATATTAATATGTATTGTATATAAATATATTTAACGAACTAATATTATATTTATATGTACAAATTATATATATATATAGATATATATATAACATTTAAGGGGTATTATGTAAATATTTTATATATTTTTTAATATGTACTATAGATATAATTATATATTAATATATATTTTATATAATAATATCTTATATCTATATATTAATATATAAACTTTATAGATCATAATATTTAAATTGTATGTTGAAAGGGGTTATCGAGACTTCCTAGGGGTCCTAGAATGCCTTATCACGTGTTAGGACCCCTAGGAAGTCCCCATGACCCCTTTTGACACATTGGAATGCTCAAGTGTGTTCGAAGGCGTTGCTTCAAACACACTCGAGCATTCCAATCTATCAAAAGGGGTCATGGGGACTTCCTAGGGGTCCTAACGCGTGATAAGGTGTACTAGGACCACTAGAAAGTCCCCATGACCCCTTTTGACACATGTGAACCCTCCAGTGTGTTTGAAGGCATCGTAGGACCCCTTCAGGAACACTTGAGGGTTTAGATTTGTCAAAAGGGGTCATGGGGACTTCGTAGGGGCCCTAGTATATCTTATCATGTGTTAGGACCCCTAGGAAGTCCCCGTGACTCCTTTTGACCTCAAGTGTGTCCTAAGGGGTCGTAGGACCCCTTCGAACACACTTGAGAGTTCAAATATATCAAAATGGTTCATGGGGACTTCCTAGGGGTCCTAGTACACCTTATCATGTGTTAGGACCCCTAGGAAGTCCCCATGACCCCTTTTGACACATTGGAATGCTCGAGTGTGTTTGAAGGGGTGGTAGCACTCGAGCATTCCAATGTGTCAAAAGGGGTAATGGGGACATCTTAGGGGTCCTAACATGTGATAAGGCATACTAGGACCTCTATGAAGTCCCCATCACCCCTTTTGACACATTTGAATCCTCAAGTGTGTCCGAAGAGGTCCTACAACCCCTTAGGAAACACTAGAGGGTTCTAATGTGTCAAAAGGGGTCACAGGGACTTCCTATGAGTCCTAATGCATGATAAGACATACTAGGACCCCTAAAAAGTCCGCATGACCCCTTTTGACACATTTGAACCCTCAAGTATGTCTGAAGGGGTCCTACGACCCCTTGGAACACACTTGAGGGTTCTAATGTGTCAAAAGGAGTCATGGGGACTTCTTAGGGGTCTTAACGCATGATAAGGCATACTAAGACCCCTAAAAAGTCCCCATGACCCCTTTTGACACATTTGAATGCTCAAGTGTGTCTTCAGCGGTCCTAAGACCCCTCAAGACATGCTTGAGTGTTTAGATGTGTCAAAAGGGGTCATGGGGACATCCTAGGGGTCCTAACGCGTGATAAGGAGTACTAGGACCCCTAGGGAGTCCCCATGACCCCTTTTGACACATTTCAATGCTCAAGTGTGTCTTAAAAGGTCTTAAGACCCTTTAAGACACACTTGAGCATTCAAATATGTCAAAAGGGGTCATGGGGAATTTCCTATAGGTCTTAACATGTGATAAGGTGTACTAGGACCCCTAGGGAGTCCCCATGACCCCTTTTGACACATTTCAATGCTCAAGTGTGTCTTAAGAGGTCTTAGAACCCCTTAAGACATAATTGAACATTCAAATATGCAAAAAGGGTCATGGGGACTTCTTAAGGGTCCTAACGCATGATAAGGCATACTAGGACCCCTAGGGAGTCTCCATGACACCTTTTGACACATTTGAATGCTCACGTGTGTCTTAAGGGGTCTTAGGACCCCTTAAGACACACGTGAGCATTCAAATGTGTCAAAAGGGGTCATGGAGACTCCCTAGGGGTCCCAACACTTGATAACATGTAATAGGACACCTAGGGAGTCCCCATGACCCCTTTTGACACATTTGAAGGCTCAAGTGTGTCTTAAGGGGTCTTAATACCCATTAAGCCACACTTGAGCATTCAAATGTGTCAAAAGGGATCATGGGGACTCCCTAGAGGTCCTAACACTTGATAACATGTTCTAGGACCCCCTAGGGAGTCCCCATGACCCCTTTTGACAAATTTCAATGCTCAAGTGTGTCTTAAGTGGTATTAAGACCCCTTAAGACACACTTGAGCATTCAAATATGTCAAAAGGGGTCATGGGGACTCCATAAGGGTCCTAGTACACGTTATCAAGTGTTAGGACCCCTAGGGAGTCCCCATGACCCCTTTTGACACATTTGAAAGCTCAAGTGTGTTTTAAGGGGTCTTAATACCCCTTAAGCCACACTTGAGCATTCAAATGTGTCAAAAGGGGTCATGGGGACTCCCTAGGGGTCCTAACACTTCATAACATGTACTAGGACCCCCTAGGGAGTCCCCATGACCCCTTTTAACACATTTGAATGCTCAAGTGTGTCTTAAGGGGTATTAATACCCCTTAAGACACATTTGAATGCTCAAATGTGTCTTAAGGGGTATTAATACCCCTTATGACACACTTGAGCATTCAAATGTGTTAAAAGAGGTCACGGGGACTCCCTAGGGGTCCTAATGCTTGATAACGCATACTAGGACCCATAGGGAGTCCCCATGAGACACAAGTGTGTCTTAAGGGGTATTAATACCCCTTAAGACACACTTGAGCATTCAAATGTGTTAAAAGGGGTCATGGGGACTCCCTAGGGGTCCTAACGCTTGATAACGCATACTAGGACCCCTAGGAAGTCCCCATGACCCCTATTGAAACATTTGAATGCTCAAGTGTATCTTAAGGGGTCTTAAGACCTCTTAAGACACACTTGAGTATTCAAATGTGTCAAAAAGAGTCATGGGGACTCCCTAGGGGTCCCAGTATGCCTTATCACATGTTAGGACCCTTAAGAAGTCTCCATGACCCCATTTGACACATTTGAATGCTCAAGTGTGTCTTAAGGGGTATTAAGACCCCTTAAGACACACTTGAGCATTCAAATGTGTCAAAAGGGGTCATGGGGACTCCCTACGGATCCTAACACTTGATAACGTGTACCAAGACCCATAGGGAATCCCCATGAGCCCTTTTGACACATTTGAATGCTCAAGTATGTCTTAAGGCATATTAAGACCTCTTAAAACACATTTGAGCATTCAAATGTGTCAAAATGGGTCATGGGGACTCCCTAGGGGTCCTAACACTTGATAACATGTACTAGGACCCCTAGCAAGTCCACATGATCCTTTTTGACACATTTGAATGCTCAAGTATGTCTTAAGGGGTATTAAGACCCCTTAAGACACACCTGAGCATTCAAATGTGTCAAAAGGGGTCATGGGGACTCCCTAAGGGTCCTAACGCTTGATAATGCATACTAGGACACCTAGGGAGTGCCCATGACACCTTTTGACATATTTGAAGGCTCACGTGTGTCTTAAGGGGTCTGAATACCCCTTAAGACACACTTGAGCCTTCAAATGTGTCAAAAGGGGTCATGGGGACTCCCTAGAGGTTCTAACACTTGATAATGCATACTAGGACCCGTAGGGAGTCCCCATGACCCCTTTTCACACATTTGAATGCTCAAGTGTGTCTTAAGGGGTATTAAGACCCCTTAAGACACACTTGAGTATTCAAATGTGTCAAAAGGGGTCATGGGGACTCCCTAGGGGTCCTAGTACGCTTTGTCAAGTGTTAGGACCCCTAGGGATTCTCCATGACCCCTTTTGACACATTTGAATGCTCAAGTGTGTCTTAAGGGGTCTTAGTACCCCTTGAGACACACTTGAGCATTCAAATGTGTCAAAAGGGGTCATAGGGACTCCCTAGGGGTCCTAGTATGCGTTATCAAGAGTTAGGACCCCTAGGGAGTCCCCATGACCCCTTTTGACAAATTTGAATGCTCAAGTGTGTCTTGAGGGGTCTTAATATCCCTTAAGACACACTTGAGCATTCAAATGTGTCAAAAGAAGTCATGGGGACTTCTTAAAGGTCCTAACACATGATAAGGAATACTAGTACCCCTAAGGAGTCCCCAAGACCACTTTTGACACATTTGAATACTCAACCATGTCTTAATGGGTCTTACGACCCCTTAAGACACACTTGAGTAATCAAATGTGTCAAAAGGGGTCATGGGGACTCCCTAGGGATCATAGTACACGTTATGAAGTGTTATGACCCCTAGGGAGTACCCTTGACCCCTTTTGACACATTTGAATGCTCAAATGTGTCTTAAGGGGTCTTAATACCCCTTAAGACACACCTGAGCTTTCAAATGTGTCAAAAGGGGTCATGGGGACTCCCTAGGGGTCCTAATACGCTTTATCAAGTGTTAGGACCCCTAGGGAGTCCCAATGACCCCTTTTGACACATTTGAATGCTCAAGTGTGTCTTAATGGGTCTTAATACCCCTTAAGACACACTTGAGCATTCAAATGTGTCAAAAGGGATCGTGTAGACTCTCTAAGGGTCCTAACGCGTGATAAGGAGTACTAGGACCCCTAGGGAGTCCCCAAGACCCCTTTTGACACATTTGAATACTCAAGTGTGTCTTAAGGGGTCTTAGGACCCCTTAAGACACACTTGAGCATTCAAATGTGTTAAAAAAGGTCATGTGAACTCCCTAGTGGTCCTAGTATGTGTTATCAAGCGTTAGGACCCCTAGGGAGTCCGCATGACCCCTTTTGACACATTTGAATGCTCAAATGTGTCTTAAGGGGTCTTAATACCCATTAAGACACACTTGAGCATTCAAATGTGTCAAAAGGGGTCATGGGGACTCCCTAGGGGTCCTAGTATGCGTTATCAAGTGTTAGGATCCCTAGGGAGTCCCCATGACCCCTTTTGACACATTTGAAGGCTCAAGTGTGTCTTAAG
The DNA here is from genome assembly GCA_027943335.1 of Chamaecyparis obtusa. NCBI lineage: Eukaryota > Viridiplantae > Streptophyta > Pinopsida > Cupressales > Cupressaceae > Chamaecyparis > Chamaecyparis obtusa. Next base: position 1,532,853 of record BSBK01004413.1, read on the forward strand.
GGGTCTTAATACCCCTTAAGACACACTTGAGCATTCAAATGTGTCAAAAGGGGTCATGTGGGCTCTCTAGAGGTCCTAGTATGTGTTATCAAGTGTTAGGACCCCTAGGGAGTCCCCATGACCCCTTTTGACACATTTGAATACTCAAGTGTGTCTTAAGGGGTCTTAATACCCCTTATGACACACTTGAGCATTCAAACATGTAAAAAGGGGTCATGTGGACTCCCTAAGGGTCCTAGTACCCGTTATCAAGTGTTAGGACCTCTAGGGAGTCCCCATGACCCCTTTTGACACATTTGAATGCTCAAATGTGTCTTAAGGAGTCTTAATACCACTTAAGACACACTTGAGCATTCAAATGTGTCAAAAGGGGTCATGGGGACTCCCTAGGGGTCCTAGTATGCGTTATGAAGCTTTAGGACCCCTAGGGAGTCCCCATGACCCCTTTTGACACATTTGAATGCTCAAATGTATCTAAGGGGTCTTGATACCCCTTTAGACACGCTCGAGCTTTCAAATGTGTCAAAAGGGGTCATGGGGACTCCCTAGGGGTCGTAACGCTTGATAACACATACTAGGACACCTAGGGAGTCCCCATGACCCCTTTTCACACATTTGAAAGCTCAAGTGTGTCTTAAGGGGTATTAAGACCCCTTAAGACACACTTGAGCATTTAAATGTGTCAAAAGGGGTCATGGGGACTCCCTAGGGGTCCTAACGCTTGATAATGCATACTAGGACCTCTAGGGAGTCCCCATGACCATTTTTGAAACATTTGAATGCTCAAGTGTGTCTTAAGGGGTCCTAAGACCCCTTAGGACACACTTGAGTATTCAAATTGGTCAAAAAGGGTCATGGGGACTTCCTAGGGGTCCTAGTATGCCTTATCACATGTTAGGACCCTTAAGAAGTCCCCATGACCCCTTTTGACACATTTGAATGCTCAAGTGTGTCATAAGGGGTATTAAGACCCCTTAAGACACACTGGAGCTTTCAAATGTGTCAAAAGGGATCATGGGGATTCCCTACGGGTACTAGAACACGTTATAAAGCGTTATGACCCATAGAGAGTCCCCATGACCCCTTTTGACACATTTGAAAACTCAAGTGTGTCTTAAGAGGTATTAAGACCCCTTAAGACACATTTCAGCATTCAAATGTGTCAAAAGGGGTCATGGGGACTCCCTAAGTGTCCTAACGCTTGATAACACGTACTAGGATACTTAGGGAGTCCCGATGACCCCTTTTCACACATTTGAATGCTCAAGTGTGTTTTAAGGGGTATTAAGACCCCTTAAGACACACTTGAGCATTCCAATGTGTCAAAAGGGGTCATGGGGACTCCCTACGGGTCCTAATGCTTGATAATGTGTACTAGGACCCGTAGGGAGTCCCTGTGACTCCTTTTGACACATTTGAAATCTCAAGTGTGTCTTAAGGGGTATTAAGAGCCCTTAAGACACATTTGAGCATTTAAATGTGTTAAAAGAGGTCATGGGGACTCCCTAGGGGTCCTAATACGTATTATCAAGCGTTAGGACACCTAGGGATTCCCCATGACCCCTTTTGACACATTCGAATGCTGAAGTGTGTCTTAAAGGGTATGAAGAACCCTTAAGACATAATTGAGCCTTAAAATGTGTCAAAAGGGGTCATGGGGACTCCCTAGGGGTCCTAGTACGTGTTATCAAGCGTTAAGACCCCTAAGGATTACCCATGACTCATTTTGACACATTTGAATGCTCAAGTGTGCCAAACGGGGTCTTAAGACCCTTTAAGACACACTTGAGCATTCAAATGTGTCAAAAGGGCTCATGGGGACTCCCTAGGTGTCCTAGTACGCGTTATCAAGTGTTAGGACCCCTAGGGAGTCCCCATGAGCCCTTTTGACACATTTGAATGCTCGAGTGTGTCTTAAAGGGTCTCAATACCCCTTAAGACACACTTGAGCCTTCAAATGTGTCAAAAGGGGTCATGGGGACTCCCTAGGGGTCCTAAAGCTTGATAACACATACTAGGACCCGTAGGGAGTCCCCATGACCCCTTTTCACACATTTGAAAGCTCAAGTGTGTCTTAAGGGGTATTAAGTGCCCTTAAGAAATATTTGAGCATTCAAATGTGTCAAAAGGGGTCATGGGGACTCCCTAGGGGTCCTAACACTTGATAACGCATACTAGGACCCTTAGGGAGTCCTCATGACCCCTTTTGAAACATTTGAATGCTCAAGTGTGTCTTAAGACCCCTTAAGACACACTTGAGTATTCAAATGTGTCAAAAGGGGACATGGGGACTCCCTAGGGGTCCTAGTATGCCTTATCACATGTTAGGACCCTTAAGAAGTCCCCATGACCTCTTTTGAAACATTTGAATGCTCAAGTGTGTCTTAAGGGGTATTAAGACCCCTTAAGACACACTGGAGCATTAAAATATCTCAAAAGGGGTCATGGGGACTCCCTAGGGTTCCTAATGCTTGATAACACGTACTAGGACCCCTAAGGAGTCCCCATGACCCCTTTTGACACATTTGAAAGCTCAAGTGTGTCTTAAGGGGTATTAAGACCCCTTAAGACAAATTTGAGTATTTAAATGTATCCAAAAGGGTCAATGGGACTCCCTAGGTGTCCTAACGCTTCATAACATGTACTAGGACCCCTAGGGAGTCCCCATGACCCCTTTTGAAACATTTGAATGCTCAAGTGTGTCTTAAGGTGTCCTAAGACACCTTAAGAAACACTTGAGTATTCAAATGTTTGAAAAGGGGTCCTAGGGACTCCCTAGGGGTCCTAGTATGCCTTATCACGCATTAGGACTCTTAAGAAGTCCCCATGACCCCTTTTGACACATTTGAATGCTCAAGTGTATCTTAAGTGGTATTAAGACCCCTTGAGACACACTTAAGCATTTAGATGTGTCAAAAGGGGTCATGGAGACTCCCTAGGGGTCCTAATGCTTGATAACACGTACTAGGACCCCTAGGGAGTTCCCATGACCCCTTTTGACACATTTGAATGCTCAAGTGTGTCTTAATTAATACCCCTTAAGACACACTTGAGCATTCAAATGTGTCAAAAGGGGTCATGGGGACTCCCTAGGGGTCCTAACTCTTGATAACGCGTAATAGGACCCCTAGGGAGTCCCGATGACCCCTTTTGACACATTTGAATGCTTAAGTGTGTCTTAAGGTGTATTAAGACCCCTTAAGACACACTTGACCATTCAAATGTGTCAAAAGGGGTCATGGGGTATCCCTAGGGATCTTAACACTTAATAATGCGTACTAGGACCCCTAGGGAGTACCCATGACCCCTTTTGACACATTTGAAAGCTCAAGTATGTTGTAAGGGGTCTTAATACCCCTTAAGACACACTTGAGCATTGAAATATGTCAAAAAAGGTCATGGGGACTCCCTATGGGTCCTAGTATGCATTATCAAGCGTTAGGACCTCTAGGGAGTCCCCATGACCCCTTTTGACATATTTGAAGGCTCAAGTATGTCTTAAGGGGTCCCTTAAGACACACTTGAGCCTTAGAATGTGTCAAAAGGGGTCATGGGGACTCCCGAGGTGTCCTAGTATGCGTTATCAAGCGTTAGGACAGCTAGGGAGTCCCCATGACCCCTTTTGAATCATTTGAATACTCCTGTTGTTTTAAGGGGTCTTAAGGGGTCCTTTTAACACATTTGAATGCTCCAATGTGTCTTAAGGGGTCTTAAGACCCCTTAAGATAGATTTGAGCATTCAAATGTGTCAAAAGGGGTCATGAGGATTCCCTAGGTGTCCTAAGGCTTGATAACGCGTACTAGGACCCATGGTGAGTCCCCATGACCCCTTTTGACACATTTGAATGCTCAAGTGTGTCTTAAGCGGTCTTAATACCTCTTAAGACACACTTGAGCATTCAAATGTGTCAAAAAGGGTCATGGGGACTCCGTAGGGGTCCTAGTATGCATTATCAAGCTTTAGGAACCCTAGGGAGTCCCCATGACCCATTTTGACACATTTGAATACTCCAGTGTGTCTTAAGGGGTCCTAGGGGTCCTAGTACACGTTATCAAGCTTTAGGAACCCTAGGGAGTCCCCGTGACCTATTTTGACACATTTGAATGCTCCAGTGTGTCTTAAGGGGTCTTAATACCCCTTAAGACACTTGAGCATTCAAATATGTCAAAAAGGGTCATGGGTGTTGGCAAAATGTTGAGCGCTCCCCTCGGGATTCATGACAAGGGCTTAACCGCCTCCTATGTACTATAAATTGAGTGGTTGTATCGAGCATTGATAGATCAGTCTTTTGGTGTAAAGGCAACCCCACTCTAACAAGTGGTATCAGAGCTTGGTCACAGGTTTGAATCCTCAGACCCTTGGGTAACGCTGAGGGGGAGATTGTTGGTAAAATGTTCAGTGCTCCCCTCAGGATTCGTGACAAGGGCTTAACCACCTCCTGTGTACTATAAATTGAGTGGTTGTATTGGGCATTGATAGATCGGTCTTTTGGTGCAACGGCAACCCCGCTCTAACAATGGGGACTTCTTAAGGGCCCTAACACATGATAAGGCATACTAGGACCCCTAGGGAGTCCCCATGACCCCTTTTGACACATTTGAATGCTCAAGTGTGTCCTAAGACCCCTTAAGACACACTTGAGCATTCAAATGTGTCAAAAGGGGTCATGGGGACTCCCTAGGGGTCCTATTACACGTTATCAATCATTACGACCTCTAGGGAGTCCCCATGACCCCTTTTGACACATTTGAAGGCTCAAGTGTGTCTTAAGGGGTATTAAGACCCCTTAAGACACACTTGAGCCTTCAAATGTGTCAAAAGGGGTCATGGGGACCCCCTAGCAGTCCTAGTAAGCGTTATCAAGTGTTAGGACCTCTAAGGAGTCCCCATGACCCCTTTTGACATATTTGCATGCTCAAGTGTGCCTTAAAGGGTCTTAATACCACTTAAGAAACACTTGAGCATTCAAATGGCTCAAAAGAGGTCATGGGGACTCCTTAGGGATCCTAATGCTTGATAACGCGTACTAGGACCCGTAAGGAGTCCCCATGACCCCTTTTGACACATTTGAATGCTCAAGTGTGTCTTCAGGGGTATTAAGACTCCTTAAGACACATTTGAGCATTCAAATGTGTCAAAAGGGGTCATGGGGACTCCCTAGGGGTCCTAGTATGTGTTATCAAGTGTTAGGACCACTAGGGAGTCCCCTTGATCCCTTTTGACACATTGGAATGCTCAAGTGTGTCTTAAGGGGTATTAGGACCCCTTAAGACACACTTGAGTGTTCCAATGTGTCAAAAAAGGTCATGAGGACTCCCTACGGGTCCTAGTATGCCTTACCATGCGTTAAGACCCCTAGGGAGTCCCAATGACCCCTTTTGACACATTCGAATGCTCAAGTGTGTCTTAAGGGGTCCTAGGGGTCAAAAGGGGTCATTGGGACTCCTTAAGGGTCCTAGTATGCCTTATCACACCTTAAGACCCCTAGGGAGTCCCCATGACCCATTTTGACAAATTGGAACGCTCAAGTGTGTCTTAAGAGGTCCTAAGACCCCTTAAGACACACTTGAACATTACAATGTATCGAAAAGGGTCATGGGGACTCCCTACGGGTCTTAGTAAGCCTTATCATGCGTTAGGACCCCTAGAGAGTCCCCATGACCCCTTTTGACACATTGGAACCCTCAAGTGTGTCCTAAGGGGTCATAGGACCCCTTAGGACACACTTGATGGTTCCAATGTGTCAAAAGGGATCATGGGGACTCTCTAGGGGTCCTAGTACACCTTATCACACGTGAAGACCCCTAGAGAGTCTCCATGACCACTTTTGATGCATTGGAATGCTCAAGTCTATCTTAAGGGGTCATAGGACCCCTTAAGATAGACTTGAGCATTCCAATGTGTCAAAAGGGGTCATGGGGACTCCCTAGGGGTCCTAGTATGTCTTATCATGCCTTAGGACTCCTAGGGGTCATGGGGTCTCCCTAGGGGTCCTAGTACGCCTTATCATGCTCAAGTGTGTCTTAAGGGGTCCTCTGACATGTCTTAATGCATTCTAAAGGGTCATTGTTCCATCAAAGTTTCATTTGAAAACCTAATGACCGCTTAACAGGCCTGCCGACCCCAATTCGACATGTGGTGTCCCGAGACCACCTCATGGACCCCTTTCAAGTTCTACTAGGAAAAAGTCATCCAAATTTGGTATGTAGGTCCTCTGACATGTCCTAATGCATTGCAAAGGGTCCCCGTTCTATCAAAGTTGCATTTGGAACCATAATGACCCCTTAATAGGCCTGTCGATCTTTATTTGACATGTGGTGTCCTGAGAGCACCCCATGGACCCCTTTTGAGTTCTACTAGGCAAAAGTCTTGCAAATTTGGTACGTAGGTCCTCTGACATGTCCTAATGGGTTCCAAAGGGTCATCGTTTGATGGAAGTTGCATTTGGAACCCTAATGACTCCTTAACACGCCTACCGACCCCAATTCGACATGTGGTGTCCCGAGAGCACCCCATGGACCCCTTTTGAGTTCTACTAGGTAAAAGTCATCCAAATTTGGTACGTAGGTCCTCTGACATGTCCTAATGCATTGAAAAGGGTCCCATTCCATTGAAGTTTCATTTTGAACCCTAATAACCCCTCAATAGGCCTACCGACCTCGATTTGACATGTGGTCTCCCGAGAGCACCCCATGGACCCCATTCGAGTTCTACTAGGAAAAAGTCATTTGAATCATGGAATTAGGTCCTTTGACATTTTCTAATGTGTTCCAAAGGGTCACCATTCCATCAAAGTTGCATTTCGAATGCTATTGACCCCTTAACAGGCCTACCGGCCCCGTTTCGACATGTAGTCTCCCAAGAGCACCCCATTAACCCCTTTTGAGTTCTACTAAGAAAAAGTCATCCAAATTTGATAAATAGGTCCTATGACATGTTCTAATGTGTTACAATGGGTCACTATTCTATCAAAGTTTCATTTCAAACCCTATTGACCCCTTACTAGGCCTAACGACCCTATTTCGACATGTGGTCTCCCGAGAGCACCCCATGGACCCCTTACGAGATCTAGTAGGAAAAAGTCATCCAAATTTGGTACATAGGTCATATGACATATCCTAATATGTTCCAAAGGGTCACTATTCCATCGAAGTTTCATTTGGATGACACCTTAACAGGCCTACCGACCCCGATTCGACATGTGGTCTCCCGAGAGCACCCCATGGACCCCTTTCAAGTTCTACTAGGGAAACGTCATCCAAATTTGGTATGTAGGTCCTTTGACATGTCCTAATACATTCCAAATGGTCATTTTTTCATCAAAGTTTCATTTGGAACCCTAATGACCCCTTAACAAGCCTACCGACCTCGATTCGACATGAGGTCTCCCGAGAGCACCCCATGGACCCCTTTCGAGTTATACTAGGAAAAATTAGTCCAAATTTGGTACATAGGTCCTATGACATGTCGTAATGTGTTCTAAATGGTCACCATTCCATCAAAGTTGCATTTGGAACCCTAATGACCCTTTAATAGGCCTACCGACCCTGTTTCGACATGTGGTCTCCCGAGAGCACCCCATAGACCACTTTTGAGTTATACTTGGAAAAAGCCATCCAAATTTGGTACATAGGTCCTCTAACATGTCCTAATGCATTCCAAAGGGTCACCATTCCATCAAAGTTTTATTTCAAACCCTAATGACCTCTTAATAGGCCTACCGACCCCGATTCAACATGAGGTCTTCCGAGAGCACCCCATGGACCCCTTTCAAGTTCTACTAGGGAAAAGTCATCCAAATTTTGTACATAGGTCATATGATATGTCCTAATGTGTTCCAAAGGCTCACCATTCCATCGAAGTTGCATTTGGAACCCTAATGACCCCATAACAGGCCTACCGACCCTGATTCGACATGAGGTCTCTCGAGAGCACCCCGTGGACCCCTTTCGAGTTCTACTAGGAAAAAGTCATCCAAATTGGTATGTAGGTCCTATGATATGTCCTAATACATTCCAAAGGGTCACTATTCCATCAAAGTTGCATTTCTAACCCTAATGACTCCTTAATAGGCCAATCCACCCCGATTCGACATGTGGTCTCCCGAGAGCAACCCATGGACCCCTTTCAAGTTCTACTAGGAAAAAGTCATCCAAATTTGGTACGTAGTTCCTATGACATGTTCTAATACATTCCAAAGGGTCACTATTCCATCGAAGTTGCATTTGTAACCCCAATGACCCCTTAACAGGCCTACTGACCCCGATTCGACATGAGGTCTCCCGAGAGCAACCCATGGACCCCTTTCGAGTTATTTTGGGAAAAAGTCATATGAATCATGGAATTAGGTCCTCTTACATGTCCTAATTCATTCCAAAGGGTCACCATTCTATCAAAGTTTCATTTCAAACCCTAATGCCCCCTTAACAGGACTACCAACCCCGATTCGACATGAGGTCTCCCGAGAGCACCCCATGGACCCCTTTCGAGTTCTAATAGGAAAAAGTCATCTAAATTTGGTACGTAGGTCCTATGACATGTCCTAATGTATTCCAAAGGGTCACCATTCCATCAAAGTTTTATTTGGAACCCTAATGACCCCTTAATAGGCCTACCGACCCCATTTCGATATGTGGTCTCTCGAGAGCACACCATGGACCCCTTTTGAGTTTTACTAGGCAAAAGTCATAAAATTTGGTACATAGGTCCTATGACATATCCTAATGTGTTCCAAATGGTGACTGTTCCATCGAAGTTTCATTTGGAACCCTAATGACCTCTTAACAAGCAGGTACCGACCCCGATTCGACATGTGGTCTCCCGAGAGCACCCCATGGACCCCTTTCGAGTTCTACTAGGAAAAAGTTATCCAAATTTGGTACGTAGGTCATCTGATATGTCCTAATGCATTCCAAAGGATCACCGTTTATCGAAAGTTTCATTTGGAACCCCGATGACCCCTTAAGTCACCTATCGACCTCGAATCGCACAATGGTCTCCCAGAGCACCCCATGGACCCTTTTCAAGTTTGACTAATCAAAATTTATCTAAATTGTGGAGTTAGGTCCTCTGACATGTCCTAATGCGTTCCAAATAGTCACCGTGCATCAAAGGTTATCTCACGAGCCCTAATGACCCCTTAAGACACCTAGTGACACTGATTGGATATGTGGTCTCCTGAGAGCACCCCACGGACCCTTTTCGAGTTGGACTAGGAAAAAGTTGTTAAAATTTGGTACATTGGTACTCGGACATGCTCTATTGCCTTCTAAATGGTCATTGTACATCTGAAGTTGCCTCACAAACCCTAATTACCCCTTAAGATGTCTAGCGACCCCCGATTCGACCTGTTGTCTCATGAGAGGATCTGTTATAACTTAAATTAAATATTAAAATAATATATAAAATATTTGAAAAAATACAATATTTAATAGACTAAATATATAATATATATATTATAAGATATATTAGATATTACATTTAATATATATTATTAAATATACAATATATTAATGTTGTATTCATTTTATATATTATATATATTAGACATTATATTATATTTTATTATATTATATACACAACAATATTTAATATATAATTCATAATATATACATATATATATATATATATATATATATATTATATATATATATATATATATATATATATATATATATATATATATATATATATATATATATATATATATATATATATATATTATGTAACATTTATATTATAATATAAAAATATTGCACTTAATATAAATCTGAACAGACTATATACTTAGGCCGTTTAAATTGATATTATCGAATATATAATATAAATAAATAATATATAATATATATACTATATAATATAAAATATAAAACATAAAATATAAAACCTAAATATAAAATATGTAAATTATTCATTGTCAGGGTGAAAGAAAAAAACATCAAAATTAAAGGGAAATAAAAAAAGAGTGGGAGGGGGAAACTTTTCAAATTTAAAATTAAAGCAAAATCGGGTGAATAGCTTTGGAAACCAAAGCTCCATGGTCAACGCTGAAGGTGTGCAAAAAATGTGTTTTTTCTCTATTTTTCTTATGTCAACACTTCGACCATTAGGTTGACGACTTTTTTTCCACCTTATTTTGATAAAATGAAAAGGGTTTCTTCAGATGATTGTCAGCTTTCCATCGATATAAGTGCTGTCAAATTTTGAATTCGTTAAGTATTTATTAGTTATTTTCTAGTTCACTTACGTCTAAAGTCCTGATTGACATACTGATGGAAAAATAGCTATAACTTTCAAACCATATAACATTTTTGAAATCTGAAAGATGCGTCACATTCTATGCTTCATCTAGTATAAGAAATTTTTTTTTAAAAAATGAATTATGATAAGTTTTCAATGAGTTAAGGTGGTCAGACATGAGATTTTTTAAATTCTGAAACTGTTGTAGCAAAAAAATCATAATTAATTATCTGTTTGGAATAAAAATACCAAAAAATATGCATCACATTCGGGCATGAGTCAACTACTTATATATAGAATATTATAAAAAAATATTATCATTTTCTTTTGATTAGGGTGGTCAGACATACACGTACTTCTTATTTTTTTGCTGAAATGTTTGTAGTGCTGCATTGCAATCTATACTTTTTACCAATAATATTAATTTTTTTTCAGAAAAGGCTTAGTAGTTTAGAAACTACATTCAATTTCCTACAAATTATATTGTTACAACTTTTTGATATTAGGTTGATAACTAGCTCATTTTTTCATGCCAAGTTGACTAATCCTAATTGTCTGATTTTTCATTGCCACTTAAAGGCATAGTTTGGCCCCTCATGATCCTGCACATACTCAGAGACTCTCTAGGTGCCCTAATGCATGATAGTAGTACCCCTAGGGAGTCCCTAGAACCCCTTTTGACACATTAGAATGCTCAAGTGTGTCTTAAGTGGTATTAGGATCCCTTAAGACACACGAGCATTCTAATGTGTCAAAAGGGGTCATGGGGACTCCCTAGGGGTCCTAGTACGACTTATCACATGTTAGGACCCCTGGAGAGTCTCCATGACCCCTTTTGACACATTGGTATGTTCAAGTGTGTCTTAAGGGGTATTATGACCCCTTAAGACACACTTGAGTGTTCTAATGTGTCAAAAGGGGTCATGGGGACTCCTTGGATGTCCTAATGCATGATAAGGTGCATTAGGACACCTAGGGAGTCCCCATGACCCCTTTTGATGCATTAGACTACTCAAGTGTGTCTTAAGGGGTCCTAATACCCCTTAAGACACACTTGAACATTATAATGTGTCAAAAGGAGTCATGGGGATTGCTTAGTGGTCCTAGTACGCCTTATGATGTTTAGAACACCTAGGGTGTTCCCATGATCCCTTTTGACACATTGGAACGCTCAATTGTGTCTTAAGGAGTTCTAAGACCCCTTAAGACACACTACAGCACTGCAATGTGTCAAAAGGGTTCATGGGGACTCTCTATAGATTCTAACACGTGATAAGGCATACTAGGACCCCTAGGGAGTCCCAATAAACCCTTTTGACACATTAGAACACTCAAGTGTGTCTTAAGGGGTTGTAGGACCCTTTAAGACACACTTGAGCATTCCAATGTGTCAAAAGGGGTCATGAGGACTCTCTAGGGGTCCTAACGCATGATAAGGCATACTAGGACCCCTAGGGAGTCCCAATGACCCCTTTTGACATATTGGAACACTCAAGTGTGTCTTAAGGGGTTGTAGGACCCTTTAAGACACACTTGAGCATTCAAATGTGTCAAAGGGGTCATGAGGACTCTCTAGAGGTCCTAACACATGATAAGGCATACTAGGACCTCTAGGGAGTCTCAATGACCCCTTTTGACACATTGGAATGCTCAAGTGTGTCTTAAGGGGTCGTAGGACCCCTTAAGACACACTTGAGTGTTCCAATGTGTCATAAGGGGTCATGGGGACTCCCTATGGATCTTAACGCATGATAAGGCATACTAGGACCCCTAGGGAGTCCCCATGACCCCTTTTGACACATTGGAATGCTCAAGTGTGTCTTAAGGGGTCGTAGGACCCCTTAAGACACACTTGAGCATTCGAATGTGTCAAAAGTGGTCATGGGGACTCCCTAGGGGTCCTAACGTGTGATAAGACATAATAGAACCCCTAGGGAGTCCCAATGACCCCTTTTGACACATTGGAATGTTCAAGTGTGTTTGAAGGGGTCCTAAGACCTCTTAAGACACATTTGAGCATTCCAATATGTCATAAGGGGTCATGGGGACTCCCTAGGGGTCCTAACGTGTGATATCTCAATCCCAATCTCTAGGGGTAATAATGTGCCCGCAATCTCTGCCATATTTCAGAGTACTGATGAGAAGCAATGGCAAAAGTATGAGACAGAGGTGGTGCCGGCATTGAAGCGGTAAGACATTCTTCATAATATCGCCGGGGGGGGCACCATCGAAACGGCAAGGCTTTCCTCATAATGTCGTGTCGCCACTGATCTCTTCTTTAAATTTATTAATGCGGTCAGTTCTATGACATATGCATCATTTCTAGTACAACTGCTCATTTTACCAAACCCTTCCCTGCTCTCCATAATCTTCGATCGGTTCAAAGATCCATCTGATTGTTCTTGTTTAACCTCCCAATGACTCTGTTCAGCTACCGGATTATCAATAGGCGTGGTACAATTGTCTGGCACGACTAGAATCTATTTTGAGAACCTTTAGAATTTAGCATTTCAGTTGAAAAAGCAGGGAAAGATACCATTTCATAGCCACAAGTGGTGGAAACAGAGTGATTCTCTTGCCCTCTGCTTCTATAATCTGCCTCCAGTGAACTATTCTTCAAAGCCTCCATTTCTGTGTAGCTAGGGTTTTTGGCACCTGTAAAAGGCACTACTATGCCACTGTAGGGACTAATACTCATTCTCTGAATCATATTAAATAATATTTAAAATGTAATATGTATATTATATAATATTTAATATATAATATATAATATTATATATAATATATAATCTAATATATAGTTTTTAATATTAATATATATTAAATAATATTAAATATAACATTTAATATATTATTCATATTATATAATATTTAATATATAACAATTAATATATAATTGATATTCTATAATATTTAATATATAACTAATAACTATCAAATATATATCAAATATATAACTATCAATTATATAACTATAATTGATAAAGTGGAACCAAATTTCAAAATTAGAAATTAGAGAAAGTGGAGGCAAAGCAAAAATTTGAAATTCTGCCGCCAGATTCGGGTACCTGATAATATCGGGTACCTGATTAGGCTTGGTATTGGTCTGTGCACCAAACCTACCTGGTCAACTCTTCAAGTGTCACAAAAATGTGTTTTTCTTCTGTTTCTCTCAGTTCCAGACTTCAACCATGTAGCTGATGACTTTTTTTTCACCCGAATTTGATAAAATGAAAAGGGTATCTTAAGGAGATTATTAGCTTTCTATCGATATAATTGCTGTCAAATTTTGAATTCTTTAAGTAATTATTAGTTATTTTCTAATCGAGCTACCTCTAAAGTGTTGATTTAGATACTGATTGAAAAATGACTATATCTTTCAAACGGTATAACATTTTTGAAATCTGAAAGATGCGTCACATTCTATGCTTCATCTAGTATAAGAAAAAATTAAAAAAAATTGAATTATGATAAGTTTTCAATGAGTTAAGGTGGTCAGACACGAGAGTTTTTAAATTCTAAAAGCACTGTAGCAAAAAAAACATAATTAATTATCTGTTTGGAATAAAAATACCAAAAAATATGCATCACATCCAGGCATGAGTTAGCTACTTATATATAGAATATTATAAAAAAATATTATCATTTTCTTTTGATTAGGGTGGTCAGACATACACGTACTTCTTATTTTTTTACTGAAATGTTTGTAGTGCTGCATTGCAATCTATACTTTTTACCAATCATATTAATTTTTTTTCAGAAAAGGCTTAGTATTTTATAAACTACATTCAATTTCCTACAAATTATATTCTTACAACTTTTTGATATTAGGTTGATAACAAGTTCATTTTTTCACGTCAAGTTGACTAATCCTGATTGTCTGATTTTTCATTGCCACTTAAAGGCATAGTTTGGCCCCTCATGATCCTGCACATACCCATTTGATTATTTTTATAAGAGTATGATCCTTCTTTAGGTGTTAGCATAACCCAATTCTTTTCTAACTATAGTAATTTCACATTTTAAATTGGGAAATGATAAATATTTTATAAGTATGTTCCTTTATATCTTCTTATGTGTCCATGATATTTTAGGACCTTGATGTTATGGTATCACCTCATAGATCTGTATGTTTCTTTGTAAGATTCTCCTGATCAATGTTTATGATTAACTTAGGTTAATTGGTTATAATCACTTAAGGGCTAATTGTGATACCCACCTCAATGATACTACTTTTTATACTTGAGACTAGACATGATCGTAATCATTTGTGGACTGTGTGTTTCCTTGATACTAGACTTAGGTGATGAGACCTCAGCTACATGGGAGGATACTAGCAGACTTAGAGTTGCATATCCATATTTATTTATAGGCTTGCAAGACCAAGCCTAATTCTAGGGGAAAGGATGTAATGCCCACCCTAGTACCCTAATATTTTGGATTGACGAGATTATTACATTCAGTATGATAGACTCTATGTTTGGTTATTTTGATTAGATGATGAGACTTTTGAGTATATGTTTGGTTAATAAAAGTGTTTTATGAAAGTAATGAATCATTTACAGTATTACATGACATGTTGTTCATATATATATATATATATGATTATATGGTTTATGAAAATGATTCATTCTTGTTTTACATTATGTAGTTATGATTATTTTGGAGCTAACCATACTAATCCATTTATGATCTGATATTGATATTGTCTGATGTGCTTGTGGGATGAGGAGAGACAGTCATAGTCACTTATACGGGAGATACACATGATGTCGCACCCTCCCTCCTTGTCTACCACTATGTTGTATATATATGTTGGTATATGTGTTCTCTTGACTTGATGATGTAGGATGAAGGTACCAGACATTGACTTCACCTGGCTACATAGGTTTGAGCATGCCTTCAAATCCTCGAATATTGTTGTGTGGAGATATTGCCAAGATACTCTCAAGGATTCCTTGTTGACTTATGTTCCTATTTAGGAAGTCACCTTAGTTGGGGGGTTTGACCAGTATTATGATTTTGTTGATTTTGAGATTTATGTTTTAGAGTATGTTTTCATTATTTCTGTATATATGTTAAAGTATTATGCTTCTCTATCTTTTTAAAAATAAATTTGGATGTATTAGATTATGTAGTGTAATTTATTATCTTTGTGTATGTATATATGAGTGCACACATATATACTTACATGTATATAAATATATATAGATATATGTATTTGTATGTGTGAATATGTTTATATGTGAATATATGATTATAAAGTTAATAATATATTTGTAGAATGAAATAAAATAATTAAAGGAAATAAATGTAAATTATTTAATTAATAAAACTAATTTGCCTAGGAGTTTTGAACCCGAGACCTCCTAGGAGTTGGGCTAGTTAGTTTTCCATTGGGATATATGATTTATTTGGTAATCTTAGTTATCTTTTACATATTTATGGTTTTGGTAGAGTAAAATAAGTTAATTAAAAAATAAAACATTTAATTAGGCTTATGAGAGTTGTTTAATATTTGGAACCAACTATAGTAGTTGGAGTAGTTTCTTCCCGTAAAGAAACTCCTCCAACCATATTCTTGGCTATGAGTATGTGGAAGAATGAGATATTTATAAAAAGGAGAAAATTGAAGAGATTTGGGGTTTCTGGAAGAAAATTGAATACTTTGTTTCAGAGAAGAAAATTTTGATTTAAAGATTTATTTGGAGTTGGGAGAATCTCAGAGAGGAAGGAGGTGTTTAGTTCCATAAGGAGTTATAAATTTTCCCCAGAAGGACAACCATTATCCTGAAGCATGGAAGAAGGTGCTGGTTTGTACAGGTGTTGTGGATTACTTGACTTTGGAAGGGATTTCTTCACAGGACTCTAGGTAGGGTCTAGAACTAGGGAAATCACCCTATTGCCTGTGAATAAGTGTGTGTGTGTTTTTTAAAAAAATGTATTTAATTTTCATATGTTCCACAAAGTATCTTATGTTAAATGATATATTGATTTGGTTATATTGTTGGAAATGTGTAGTGTATTCGGGAAGAGTGATGAATTAAATGATAGAATATCTCTTTCATATTTCTTCCTGGGAGGGTTATTGTTGCATATATGGATGTTATTAAGTTTTATTATCTATATATGTATGGTTTAGGGAAGTTTAGGGAATATTAGGAATGTTTAGGAACGATTAGGAAGATTTGTTTGTAGTTTTTCATTCTTGTTCCTTATGCAGATTTTTGCAATGAATCCTTAAATTGTTTTTCTTTTTGTTTGATTAGGGATGTATTGTGAGTTGGAGAGGGATTATTGATGTGGTATTGAGATACCATAACTATTTAAATCTCATAAAACATTCCCCAAGCACCCTCCATACTTCACTTTGGCCGTATTTTCAATTTGGGTCAATTCTGGGAACTTTTGAGCCAGTTCTCGTACCAATAAACAAGTCTGAACCAGTTTACTCATACTAGCCTATGATGATGATCATATTTTTCTATGGGAATGATCTTATTTGCCTCTAAGAATACTTTTATTAGAGTTTTGGGTCATGGGAATCCATTTTGATCACCCTATGGCTTGGGGTTTGGTCTATGTCTTCTGATGTTTGATCCTGATCTTTGTATGCATCATTTGACTTCTTTGAATGTTAAAATTAATGCATGAGCTTTTTAAAAATGTTTTACTTAAGGTGTCTTGTGTTTTAAATTCTTTTTATGGTTCTTTTTATGCATATGGATAAGGTTAGGACTCATCCTGAGGGCATGAGTGCACAAGAGAGTTTCCTAAACCTATGAATCAGGACATTTGAAGTATTTTCTTATCTTTTAGCTTGTGTTGGGGTAGGGTAATAGGTACCCTAGGTGAGTGGCTCACCATAGGTGTTGGAACCCAAAGTGGTTTCTAGAGGATCCTATGGGTGAGTTTGTAATTAAGTGATAACCATAAAAATTAAATTCAGAAGGGGGAGTTACAAAAGATAATGAAAGACATACAAAGATAAAGTCCACACAGACCTGTTGGATACCTGAGACCATGGATAACTTCCAGGGTGGATACTTCACATAAAATGGGGTCCAGGGTTACATGGTTTCCAAGGAGGATCCCAATACAGAGGTTGTGTGATGACACTCACCTAGATGGTATACTAGAACCTTAAAATTTGTGTATAGTATGGTGATATGTTGTTTCTTATGTCTTTTCTTTTTGGTGTTTTAGGGAATGATTCTTTTTCCTTAGATTACCTTAGGCCTTGTGAGTACCTTGGTTCTATCTCCTAGCACAGGGGGTGGAACTTCACAAATTTCACATGGTTGGGTGGAAAATATCTTTCAAGGTATTATTCATGGTTAGTGTCTTGGCTTGGGTTCAGATTTATATAGTGGTGAATATTTCCTTTATTGTATCATGTACCTCTATCTTTTGTATTCAAGATGTAAAGATGTATTTTAAGCCCTTGGGAAACTTGATGTAAATGTATTTGAAATTTTTAAGAAAGAAGCAATGTAATTTGGGAGGGGTATTTTTAGGAATATCAGGAGGGAATTATTATTTGAAACTTGTAATAAATGAATGTAGTTGTGTACCTTCTATCCTATCTCTCTTTGAATCATTGAAATAAAAATGGGAAAGTAAAGGTTTTTAAATTGAAAGCTTATTTATGTTTTAGAATTACAAATGAATTATGTGTAGATAAGGTTAATGGGAAAATAAATGAAAGAGGAAAGGATAAATGTATTTAGTTTATGAAATATGTTATTTGTTTCTATCTCATTTCTAAAAGTTAAATGTTATGTAAGGTAGGAAAAGGAAATGAATTTTTAAGTTAGTTAATTTAATCATGGTTATAATGTTAAATCAAAAATCAAGAAGGGAACCTTTAAGGACATATTCATAGTAGGATTATCAAATAAGTTCTTAATAGTGTTTAAAAAAAACTAGTTGCTTTTTTGTGTACTTTAGACTTGTTCCTTATGGGCTCCCTGGTGAGGACATTACATTTGGTATCAGAGCCCTAGTTGCTACACTGGGAGCTCTAGGGTCTATTTGCACTTAACTTAGTCACTTCTTCTCATTAAGTAAAGGTCAACTAGATACCTATACTTATGTTGTATCACTCTTCCAAGAAGCCTCACATCACTCGTGGAAGGTCTAGGAGAGAGTTCAAGATTCTTCCTCTAGATCTCAACAAGAAATTTCCCATGTGGAATATGAGGGAGAAAAAAAATCAGGGTAACCATAGGAATAAGAGTCAGAGTGATGACTCTGGGGGGCTCAATGAGACACTTTGTATAGATTTTGCAAAGGCTAGACACTAAAAAACAAAGTGAATCCCGAGGAAGCAAACCATTCTTACCATAATGATAGGGTTAGAGTAGAAGCCCTAGATTGTCACACTAGGGTAAAAGCACAATCAGGTGCTCCCTTTTGGCTAACTTGACAGACTCGGCCGAGTCCTCCTCGGCCGAGTAGGACTCGGTTGAAGAGAGGGAGGTGCCACGCGGGCACTGAGTGGCACCTATGTGGCAGGGTATACTCGGCCGAGGAGGACTCGACCAAGGAGGACTCGATCGAGTCTACGGCCCTACTAATAGCCCGGCGAATGGCCTTAGCCCCTCATTTGAACAGTGAGGGCTAAGGAAAGCGACCAGAGGGGGCGATAGTGCAACTTGGCTAAGTAGAGGTAGGTTTTTTTTATTTTTGTTTGTGTTTTTTAATATTTTTTTTGTAGTAATGTTGTTTAAATATTTTATTAATTTTTTTTAATGTTCATATGTAAAAAAAAACGTCTTTTTTTAATATGTATTGTACTGACTTTTAAAATGTACAAAATTAACATAAAAACTTAAACGTAGAACCATAGAAACATATATAATTTAGTAAAACATAAACTGAAACTTTTAAAACATGTAATAGGACTACCCTTGAGACATTTAATAAGACATTAAACCTAATAGGATGGACTTAATTATAAGACCCAATACTTAACTAATAATATCAAATTAAAAAAT
>BSBK01004414.1:0-12500 GCA_027943335.1 Chamaecyparis obtusa
TAATAGATGATATAATTGTCATTCTAAACTATTAATTAGAAGCTTATTTGATTACATAAACATATATATATATATATATATATATATATATATATATATATATATATATATATATATATATATATATATATATATATATATATATATATATATATATATATATATATATATATATATATATATATATATATATATATATATATATATACCTGCTGGGATATGTATATGTATACACAGTCGTGGTGTATACATGTATATACGCCAACATGTATATAATAGATGATAGGACTGTCAATCTGAACTATTAATTACAAGCTTATATAATTATGTATTCATAAATACATAATACCTGCTGGGATATGTATATGTATACACAAGCCATGGTGTATACATGTACATATGCCAACATGAATATAAATGGTATAAACTTGTAATTAATAGAGCAGGGTGTATGGCTATTTAGTTGTGTTGATTCAGTTGATGTACGATTATGTTAGTTCTTTTCTATTCAATGGATACATGGATTTGATATGGATATTTTATTGTACAGTTACAGTTTTAATGATAAGTTAATATGGAGATTATTTTGATTGGATTTGTGATGGAGAAAGAGTTGTGATCTTTTCATCTTACGTGAAACATCATGTTTATGAATGTATGATAAGAAATATGGCAATATGGTTTTATGATGGATTTCTGTTTGTTGTTTCAATTTTGTAAAATTGATGCATTAGAAACAGAATGTTAATGAAATTGTGTTATGTAGTTCATTTCACTGCTTTCATTGATTGCTAGATCAAGTGTTTTCAAGATAATGCAAGTATGATCCGTAGATTGGGGGCTGACACTAGTCTAGTACCTTGTGATGATAGAATTTTTGTCAGTTGTGACTGACACTAGTCTATATCCTTATGGGAAAGAATTTATGTCAGTTGTTTAATTAAGTGATAATTATAAATTCAAGGGTTATGGTTTCAATTAATAAGATAAAACATTATGGTTTCATCAGACATAATGAATTACTACGAGGATCCTTACGGATACATAGCGTAGGTCCTTATGTGGACACCCATGAACTATTGGATCATTAGTTTGTCATTTTCTTTGCGAGTTTATTTCTGTTAGAAAGAAATTCAGTGCTTGATGATTTTGGTGTAAAATGAAATTATGTTATTTAGTTTTCAATTACATCTGTATTTAATCTGCATAAATGTTATATTGTACTGACTTATATGGTTGCAGATATTTGGAGATGATTCATTTTCTTTATCATTGTGACTGAGCCCTGCTTGCTGTTTGCATTTGTGTTCATTTTGATTTTCAGGTTTTAGATGGATAAATCAATGAATATGGGACAGTGGATAGCAGTTGTTAAGTTTTATGGGAAACAGATCATTTCATGGTTATTAGTTTTCAGATCTATTCGTAGAATGTAATGGATTTGGAAATAAGAAATTTTGTTTAGAGACTTATTCTTTGAATAAAGAGTATTATTATTACTCTGATGTAAATTGATTGTAAACTGTAAATCTCTAAGAAGCGGTTGTTATGATTGTATGTAGCAGTTTGCAATTTTAAGGAAAAAAAAAATTATTACTGTGGTTTTATGTGATTTTATTTATGATGGTTTCTTCTTTAGTATCATCTTTTATCTTTTAGTATAGATGGGGTGTTACAAGATACATTTTTAATGATATAAAATCAAATGAGATTTGTAGATGAACTAATGATTTTGTTAGTTCCCCGGTTTATTACCATGGTCTAATTTCCTATACACTAAATCCAACATCAGCATTCCAAGAAATAATAATCCACAACATATAAGAAATAACCTCAAATCAATTTTTATAATTTATTTATAACCTCACATAAAAAAATGGAATTCACATTGCATAATAATTAATCTCTTTTCGTAATAGAAATCTCATTGCATCTTAATTGCATCAAATATCCATTTCCTAATCAATCACATAAGCATATGTAAACCATTTCATCATCATGATATTCATTAAATCCAATTAACCATAATGCAAATCCATAATAATGTCATAAAGTAATCATCATGAGAATCAATATAAACTAAAGTGCATCTAAAGCTAAGGTGATAGAATCCATGAAATAAAATGTCTAAATCCACAGTGCATCAAAATAAAGAATCAAATACTGAATCTATCATAACTAGGAACTAATAAGCTATGATGGTTCGGGGTGAGGCCTCACATCCACCCCCCTAGGCATGAACTTCCTCCTAATGTTCATAAAAAATATAAGGGTATTATTCTCTTGTCGATACTATGTACTCTCATAATGTCATAACCTTATCATAGCAATCCCACTGGACCCTAACCTAGTCTAGCTCTCGGCCTTGAAGAGCTAGTCCCACATGCCAAAATGAAAATGGGCTCTAGAGCCATTTTTCTATCTGAATCCACCTACAAGGAATCCCAATCTATGATATGAGACTCATTAAATATGCACTTCCTCAAAACTAATACATGAAACACATTGTGGATGCATGATAGGCTAGGTTGCAAAGCTAGACGATAGATGACAGGACCTATCGACTCAAGAATCTCAAAAGGATTGACAAATCTGGGTGCAAGATTAGAGCCCTTTCTATAACGGATTGGACTCTTATGTGGCCGCACTCTCAAAAAAACACTATCCCCAACCATATAACTACTATCCTTTCTCTTTGTGTCTTCATACTACTTCCGTCTATCTTGCACTTCCTTCAAACATTGTCTAATCAAGGAAACATGTTGTCCCAACTCTCTAACTAACTCAGTGACATAGGACAAACAAGGAGGATCCAATTAAGGACAATACCCACAAGAAGCCAAACACCACAATGTGGAATAACACAACAAGAAAATGATTTCAACTAAATTTTCATTAACATGCCCAGCTTTTAGGCCTTCTAGGTTATGGCCAATTACAATCAAGAAATAGTTCAACAAGATCAACAAAGATCTAAGCCCCAACCCTAGCTAGTCCAGTTCTGAAAATAATCAACAACTGATGGAAACCCTAAGGTAGATCTGAACTTGATCTCACAAGTCTCCAAGCAATCTCCTTATCTCCAAGCATGCAAACCACTAGCTCTACTATTACAAACTATCAGATAACAATCTGATCTTCAAGATCTCATAGGATCCAGATCTACACTTCTATCTCCTAAATCTGATACCTCTCCTCTACCTAAACAACTACCCAAACACTCCTTAAATAATAATCTTCAGCCACAAGTTAGTTGGAAGAAACAATTAACTCCTAAGCCAAGTCATCTCCTATTACAAACAAATATTAAATGCAACAACAGTCGGCTCATAAATAGCCTTACAAACATTTAATTCTCCATGTCGACCTCTAGATCTACATAGGAGAATAGAAAAAAAGGTACCAATAATAAATGCACCAAGTTGGCCAACCAATTCACCAAGAACTCTAGTCGGTAAACTAGAACTAGTGATCACTAGTGAAACAAACGACCAAGCCAAGAAACACTAAGAAACATAGGCATCACAGAGCACAAGTTCCACCGAGCACTAGAAGCTTCACCGAGTCCCTTCAGTCATCGAGCTTCCTCAATAACTGAAACCATCAATTAAAGCTACAACTGAGTACCATAGAACTAGAAAAACACACCACCATGTAGATTTTCTAAGTACCCTAGAGTGCCCCTACATCAGACACCCCAGCTTCGAAAAGATGTTCTCATAGTCTGAAAGAACATCTTTTGGGATTGAGCACATAAGTTCCCCAAACTGGTTCTTCACATACAAGTCCTCCAAATTTTTAGCTTGCATACTCTTCAACTTTAGTTTCATCTATCTCTTCAAGTCCTTCCTTTATAACACATAGGCTTGTTCTCCATATTGATCATCATTCCCCTCAGGATCCACCAACTCAACTCAGCTACCAATACTCAAACTCCTCTTACCGAGTGTTGTATCCAACAAAGGTATTAGGGAAAACATCATGTCATCCTTCTCAATAGTAAACACATTCTTGACACAATCATACATAGCTCTGCAATCATATTTCCAAGGTCTACTAAGAAATATATGAAAACTATTCATCTCCACAATATCACACAACACAAGATCCTTATACTAGCCAATCTGAAAATCAACAAAGCATTGTTCCCTCACTTCCAGAGCATGAACATTTTGTAACCAGCCAATCCTATAAGGATGTGGATGTTTCATTCAATTCAAACCAAGTTTATGAACCATGTCCTCAGCAAAAAGGTTATCAGTACTACCACTATCAACAATCACATCACATAGTTTACCTCTAGACTTGCACCGAGTCCTGAACAAGTTACTCATCTGACAAGGTTCCTCCTTTGTACCAAGCAATGTTCACTAAACCAGCAAGTTCTCAAATTCACGTTCATTCTAAATGTTCTCATTTACCACAGTAGTCTATCAGTCACCAAGCTTCTTCTATGTACACTCAAAAGAATGGTGTCCTTCTTCACCACAATTATAACAAGTACCCTTAAAGATAACCCTACATGTCTTCTTCTTTTGTTCCAAAGGTTTCGATTCATTTTCAGTAGTCGGTTTATCCTTCACCGAGTGGTCAATATTTTCCTTCCCTTAGGGATTACTATGTTGTCTCCTTTTCAATTTATCTTCTACCTTCAGAGCATACTGATAAGAATCTTCAACCGAATCAATCTTTAGCATACCAAGCGCATCCTGAATATTAAATCTCAAAACATTCACATATCAAGCTACCATTTCCTTACCAAGTTCTCTATGTCCAAATCGAATAGTCAATTTGTAGAACTCCTCGATATAGTCCTCCATAGTTAAATATTTATGCTTCATATTCTGCAACTTCTTAAACAAGTCAAGCTCATTATCAGTAAGTATGAACTTAGCTTTCAATTTAGTCACCATCAAGCTCCATTGATTGATCTTCATTTCACCTTCATCTTCTGTATCTCTTTGTAATTCTTTCCACCAAGGAGCATCATGTCCTTTCAACTTAGTCTATGCCAATCTTACTCGAAGAGGATCTTCAATTTCTTCAAGCTCAAAGAAGTCTTCCAATTCACCAATCCAATCAATCATGTCCTCGGGTTTCCAAGTACAAGAGAAAGTAGAAACTTCCATTTGATAACTATTACTTGACTGAGCTCTAGATCTTTCTCTCTTCCATCATCTCCACTAGATCAAGTAGCTTCAAAGTCTTCAACAACTTCCTCATAACCATCACTAGTACCAAGATTTTGAGGTACACCAGCCATAGCCCTCATGACCTCAACAATCATGTCATTCTTCATCAATTGCATCTCAGACTTGAAATCAGATTTCACTTTCTCTTAAATCTTTGATTCCACAACATCACAAGGATCTTCAATCCCTCTAGGGTTCAATCTTCTCAGAGGCATCCTTCAAGATTTTCAAAAACCCAAAGAAATAAGTCACAAACAAGGTCCTAGTGCAAACAACCTCAACTGGTTCACACACTCAAGATCTTCAAGCTCTGATACCACATAACACATACATAGCAAGGAGGATCCAATTAAGGACAATCCCCACAAGAATCCAAACACCACAATGAAGAATAACAAAACAAGACAATGATTTCAACTCAATTTTCATTAACATGCATGATTGTAAGGCCTTCCAAGTTATGGCCAATTATAATCAAGAAACAGTTCTGCAAGATCAAAAAAGATCCAAGCCCCAACCCTAGCTAGTCCAGTTTTGAAAACAATTAGCAATTGATGGAAACCCTAAGGCATATATGAACTTGACCTCACAAGCCTCCAAGCAATCTCCTTATCTCCAAGGATGCAAACCACTAGCTCTACTATTACAAACTATGAGATAACAATATGATCTTCAAGATCTCATAGGATCCATATCTACACTTCTATCTCCTAAATATGGTACCTCTCCTCTGCCTAAACAAATACACAAACACTCCTTAAATACTAATCTTCATCCACAAGTTAGCTAGAAGAAACAATTAACTCCTAAGCCAAGTCATCTCCTATTACAAAAAAATATTAAATGCAACAACAGTCAGCTCATAAATAGCCTTACAAACATTTAATTCTCCATGTCGGCCTGTAGATCTACATAGGAGAATACAACAAAAGCTACTAACAATAAATGCACCAAGTCGTCCAACCAAATTACCAAGAATTCTAGTGGACAAACTAGAACTAACTAGCACGAGTGAAATAACCGACCAATCCAAGCAACACCGAGCAACATAGGCATCACCGAGCACAAGTTCCACTGAGTACCAGAAGCTTCACCGAGTCCCTTCAGTGACTGAGCTCCCTCAATAACTGAGACCATCAGTTAAAGCTGCAACCAAGTACCACAGAACCAAAACAACACACCACCATGAAGATTTTCTGAGTACCCTAGAGTGCCCCTACATCACTCGGGACCTAAAGAAACTCTATCCTCAATGCGGTCCTAACTCAAAGGTGTTCTGCATTATCTATCATATAATTCTGATAGGGAGGCATAGCTAGGGAAGAATGATTCCCATTATTGTAGGAAAACTCTACCAAATGTAGGTACTCCCACCTAGTCTGATGATCCATGACATACATGTGACACATATCCTCCAACACTTGATTTAGCCTCTTTGTGTGACCATCAATCTTAGGGTGATAAGTAGTGCTAAAATTGAGCTTGGTGCTCAAAGTTTCCTGTAATCCTCTCCAAAAGGAATATGTAAAGAGAGAATCCCTATCTGATATGATCTTACAAGGAATTCCATGAAGTTTGACAATGTCCCACAAGAAAACATGTTGCACTACTGGGGCTGTAAAAGTGGTCCATATAGGTGAAAAGTGCAATACATTGGTCAACTTGTCAACTGTCACCATCATGGCATCATGGCGTCGAGATGACATAGGAAGACTGATGATGAAATCCATAAAAATAACATCCCACTTACACTCTGGTATCTCATGTGGCTGAAGAAAACCACCTAGATGATGATGTTCTTCCTTAACTCTCAGACACTGAAGACATCATGCCACTATCTCATCTATATCCCATCTCATTCCTGGCCAAGGATATAACTGTCTCAAATCTTCTTGCATTTCTTAACTCTGGGATGCGCTAAATAAGGTTCTCTATGATCCTCTAACATGATAAAAACTCATAAATCTTTGAAGGATGGTACATAGATGAGTCTTCTATAGCGTAAAAGCCCATTGGACTCTAAGGAATATCCTACAAAATTCCTCTCAAGGGTACTATGAGACTGAATAACCTGACTGACCTCAACATACCAAACATCCTCATGAAAATGGAGTAATATCTGATCTCTCAACTCAGTTCCTACAGTCATAGAGTATGTTGATGTCTCCTACTCAAAGAATCTAAAACTACATTATCCTTTCCTTTGATGTAGTGGACATCAAAATCCTTCTCACATAGGAATTCCATCCATATCCATTGATGTGCATTCAAGTTTGGATGAGTGAATATGTACCGCAAACTCTGATGATCTGAATGGAGCTCAAATTGATGACCCAAAAGAAAATGTCACCATCTGACTAAAGCATGAACTAATACAACAAGTTCATGGTCATGGGTAGGGTAATTAATCAAGTGAGTCTTAACTTTCTTAGACTCATATGCAATAGCTCACCCATTATGCATAAGAAATACCCCCAAACCATCCAAGGAAGCACCTATGCATACTATAAAATCCATTGAAGGATTAGACACTACAAGAATAGGTCCATTGGTAAGTTCCTTCTTGAGTTCCTGAAAGGCCCTCTCGCACTTCTCAATCCACTCAAACTTCTTTCCCTTTCATTGAAGAGAAGTAATAAGATGTGATACTCTAGAAAATCCCTCCACAAAATGCTTGTAATAGCCTACCAATCCCATAAAACTCCTGATCTCGGTCACAGAGGTAGGCACATGCCAATCCATGATGGCTCTAATCTTAGATGGATCAACTAAGATTACATTTCCTAAAATAACATTCCCAAGGTAATGAATCTCAGACCTATAAAAATCACACTTTGACAAGCTTCCATACAAATGATTGTCTCTTAAACACTCCAACACCTGCCTCAACTGCTCTTCGTGCTCCTCATCCCGAGAATATATCAAAATGTCATCAAGGAACAAAACTAAAAAATTATCTAGAAAGGTGTATAAAACCCCATTCATAAGTCTCATGAATATAACTGGAGCATTTGTAAGACCAAATGGTATATTGTGAACTCATAGTGTCCATATTTGGTATGAAAAGTAGTTTTGGAGATATCGCTATCTATAATCTACAACTGACGGTACCCTGACTTAAGATCAATCTTGGAAAATACTTTGGCATCCTTAAGCTGATAAAATAAATCATAAATCTTGGGAAGCTAGTACCGATTCTTGATGGTCAACTTATTCAACTATCGGTAATCCATATATAACCACAAGGATTCATCCTTCTTCTTAATAAAGATAACTGGTGTGCCCCAATGTGAAACACTCTACAAAAAATGTTCCCTTTCTCCAAAAGTTCCTATAACTGGATCTTAAGCTCATTAAGCTTATTTTTTGTCATCCTCTATGGTGCCCTCAAAACTGGAGAAACTCCTGGTACAAGTTCAATATGGAAATCCAGTGCCCTACGAGGAGGCAAAGTAGGAATCTCGATAGGAAACACATCTGCAAATTCCTGAAGTATAGGATAATCATCAAGAGATGGTTCCCTTTCCTCATCCTCTTTGTCACTGATGTGATCACAAATAATTGATATCCCTTTCACATTCTTTTCTTAAGCTACATGGAAAAGATCGTAGAAAGAGATATACCTCTTTGAATCCCGCAAATCACAATAGGTGTGCCATGATTGTCTTGACACTCAATCCTCTTCTAACAAAAATCCAACTTATCTCTATGGCCATATAGACAATCCATGCCAAGTACTATGCCATATGATCTAAGAGGTGAGCTACAAAGGTTTAAAGTGGTGGTCAAATCACCAATGTGTATCCAACAATCCACCACCAAGGATTTGACTAACACTCTAGCTCCTAATGCTAAATTGACCTCCCAACTGACATCCTACATAGCTTCCACTAGCCTGTAACAGTCTACAACCAAGGGAGATATAAACATTAATTAGTATCTCCAAAATCAATCAACATGGTAACGCTACTACCTCTGACCATACCTACAACCTTTATAACTATAGCCTGATGTTATTCTCGATGGTTATCAACCACTGCAAAAACCCTATGGGACTTTCCAAAGTCCCCAATTCTTGGCTCTGACACTGCCATGTGCTGAATTCCTACCATCTTGTTGGAATTAAGAGAGATAGGTACTAAGAGAGGAGGGGTGAATCAGTGCCTTCAAAACTTTACTTGTAACAACCTTCCTGATATACAACTGAATACCGTAATAACTGATCAAAATAACTTGAATCTAATTGCATAAATCAATCATTTAGTTAACTTAAGAAAGTAAACAACATGAAATCAATATGATAATCACATAACACAAGTATTTTGGTAACACAGAAACCCTTGTTAGAAGGTAAAAACTACGGTGGGGATGACACACACAAATTCTTCACTACTGCAGATAGAAAAGGTTTGCCTGTTAAGGCTACAAGTTTTGATCACTTTTGGTGATCTTACCCTGTTAGGAGTAACATATTAGATCAGCTAGATCTACCTAGTTATAGGATTTTACAACACTATATGAAGTGTGTACTCAGTTAAGAGATTTATAAAAGACTGTTAAGTCTACTATGTTAAGAGATTTATCAAAACTCTATCACAATTGTTAGAAAGTAATAGGTAAACTATCTGCTAGTTGACAACTCAATTGTCTGAAATAGATCTATAAGTGCTTATCAAAATATCACCTTATCTATGATGGTTCTCTGCTCTATTTTGCTTGCTAGCCTTGTTTGATTCTGCTCAATCTGAAAACCTTTGTACTTTGTTCTTCTCGGTAAACTAATTGTCTTGAAGATAGGCAATTTCTTCAAGTGCTCCGTAATTCATATGTATCAGTTCAACAACCTCATAAAATGGTGTGAACATATACAATATATAGTGTTCTATTTTGCCACCTTAACAAAAATTAGGTTACAAAAATAATCATAACCCTAAGATCTACAGTGCAAAATAACCTAGATCAACTAATACAAATAAGATAATCATTGCATTTAATGAATATTTTTTACAATAAATGCCACTCGATCTTGGTAAACCATTTTATGATCTGTTATAACCATTTGCATAGAATAATGTGCCATTTTTTGTGATCATCAGTAAACACTGTATAATCTGCTCGGTGTATATTGCGATGCTCGGTGTTTATTGATCGTCGGTGTCGGTGTCACAGGTGCTCGGTTAACTATGTGATGCTCAGTGTAACAAGCTTTACCGACTGCTCTGTCTTACTTCTAGTTACTGATTGTCTCAATATAAGTAATCGACCGACCTATTTACTATCCTTTGATACTAATGTCAACCTTAAATGCTCAATAGAGATTAACACATCTAACCCTGAGGACAATCTTGAGCTAAGTACCCCCATGTCACCATATGCCTATGGGTTATAGTGTGTGACCCACTATAAACCCCCCAAAGGACTAATCAGTCCGAGCCAGAGGTGCATCTACGTAAAATCACAATAATCTGTCACCTTTTAGGCTAACTTATCAGCACAACCAAATTTTAGTATTTCTAACTAAAAATTAATTTTGGTCAAACATATGGTATAGCTAGATTCATTCTAACTATGTTATATAAGTTCTTGAACTTTTCCAATTGGAAATGTCTATTAAATGCATGTTTTATTACACTTTGGGTCTAATCACCATAGAAAAAAAATTATTTTAGAAAAGTGAGGTTTTAATTACTCCTAATCTTTTTAATGATATTTTAAAAAAAATACAAAAATACCCTTTTATAGAGATTAGTGATAAGAATATCCTTGTAGATATTTTATAGTGTTTTAATTAGACATAGCCTATTGTATTGAAAAAATATTGCAGGTAGGTCTTTTGGCGGTCAAGGAGATATTGATTTAGAGAAAGAAAAAATAGTAAACCATATAAATAAATTTGAAAAACATATTGTCCACTACAAGAGAGTCCTCTTCAAGAATATATATTTATTTTTTTGAAATGGATAGATTTGTTATGAAAATTATGTTGGGAGATGAAAACTGTCAATTTCAGGTGAGTTGGAATTTGAATTGTTATAAAGAGAAAATATAGGTCACAAACCAATTTTTATTCCTTCATGCACTAGCTATATATGTCATCTATAACATAGTTTGAAATTAGGGGGAAATTTTTTTATGTACATATAATTTTTTGGTGGGAGCTAGACAACTAATTTTCAACATTTTTCAGCAGCTTCAAAATCATCTCTAAATTTTTTTAAAAAAAATCAATGCTTATTCAAAAAAATTATTAAAAATATTAATATTAAACTTCATCCATTTTAACACATTTGATTAGTTTACATCATCTTCAAATTCCAAACATAAATGTCATTTTTATACTATTGGTTTTGAACAACTTTGATTTTGTTAGCCTTTTCATTTATAAAAGGGTGACAAATTATTATGTTTTTACCCATCTAAATTCTATACGTGTTGATCTTTCTTAGGGCCCTGCGACTTCCATGGATTGGGCTTAGAGCCCTGGTATCCATGAGGTGTCCTCTGCCTCTAATTTTGCTGAGACTAATGTTGAGGGTTCTTATTATAAGAACCCAAAGACTACATGATGTTACCTTTCCAATGGTTCTTCTGGTAACCATGAGACTGGGGTGCAGAGTTATGGTTTTGAGACCTGTCATGAGCATCTCATGACCTACCCTGAATCTCCTTTTAAATCAAGGCCATCTCTATGGCCTCTCAAAGGTTCCCTTGAGTAGTCATGTGAACCTATACTGATATCTAATCATTAAGCCCCTTGACAATCATTTACTCACAATTTCTCATCCTTCATGTACTCAACATAGGGTAGAAACTCAAGGAAACAACTCTCATACTGCAATATGGTGAGTCCCCTCTAGTGGAGATCATGAAACTCATCAATGTGGTGTTGTCTGTAATTCTCTGACAAGTAACTATCTCTGAATCTCTTCAAAAAGGTCTCCCAAGTGACAGTGTCCATTGTTATTTTGTTTTAAATTCTTCCTACTTCCACCAAGTAGAAGCCCCTCCTCTTAGAAGGTGAACTAAAAATCATGCCTTTAGGTTGCTCTTGTAAGGATGCGACCCAAAGAACTTATCTAAGCTCAATAAACAATCCTCGGCCTCTGTGCCATTAGTAGATCATGTATACAATGGTGGTTCTCAGAATAGGAGATCTCTAATCTGGTCCCCTACATCATGTGGTGTCCTCTAAACTTTCCCAGGTGGTGGTTCTGGCATGGGAATTAATTCCACCTTATGAGCTCCTTGACCCTCCTCATGATCACGTGGAGGGCTCCTAGTCCTCTCTCTAGCCTCTGACTTATGTTA
>BSBK01004414.1:17500-20000 GCA_027943335.1 Chamaecyparis obtusa
GAGTTCTATCGACTTCTCATCAGAACAGGCCATGCAGAAGTTGATAAAGAGAATGTTTCCCGATACCTTAATGGGTTAAGGCCAAGCATTCAGGAGGAGCTGAATCTGGTTCAAATGAACAGTATTGAAGAGGCATACCAGTTTGCCCTAAAAGTAGAGGAAAAGCTGAACAAGAAGTTTGAGAGCAGACAAAACGGAAGAGGTCGCGGTGGACGATCTCGTGGACGGTCATATGGTGGCCGAAATGAAGATCCGAAAAAGAAGGATGAGGCCAGTAGCAGTCAGAATCAATGCGGAAATAATTCCAATCGCTTCCAGGATTAGAATAATCGAGATCAGAGAGGAAGAGGAAGAGGATAAGGATCTGGAAGAGGTGGCTTCCATGGAACATGTTTTCACTGTGGAGAAGAAGGTCATAGGGCATTTGAATGTCCTCAGCGCCAAGGCAGAACAGACAGGAGAAATGAAGGCCAGGCCAGAGTTGCACATATAGATGAAGATGCCAGATCATCAAATTCTGAAGATGTTGAGAGAGGAGAAACTTTGATTAACAGAAGAGTCCTGTTGAGTGGTGAGAATGAACCTGAGCAAAGGAGGAGCCTATTTCGCACTCGATGCAAGTGTGAGGGTAAATGCTGTGATGTGATTATTGATAGTGGAAGCACTGACAATTTGGTGTCAGAAGAGATGGTGATAAAGTTGAAGCTCAAGAGACAGAAACACCCACATCCATATCGGATTGCTTGGGTACAGGATGACCATAAGGTCATGGTCAATGAACAATGTCTGGTGAAGTTCAAGATTGGCGGATACCAAGATGAGGTATTGTGTGATATCATATCTATGGATGCATGTCATATGTTGTTGGGTAGACCATGGCAGTTTGACAGATGTGTTGTACATGATGGTCATGTGAATACCTATTCCCTGACAAAGGATGGAGTGCGGCATAAGCTGAAACCATTGAAGGAGACTGAAGAAAAGGTATGTGGTAATGCAATGATAACTTTTGTTGATGGAAGAAATTTCTTAGATGGTATGAGGCATGAGCATGTATGTTTTGCATAATTCCAAAAGCTGGTAAAGAGAAAGTAGAAGATGTTCCTGTAGAAGTTGTAGATTTGTTGAATGAGTTTCAGGAGATTGTATCCGATAACGTGCCTGATGGATTACCACTAGTCAGGAAGATCAGTCATCAGATGGACTTGATCCCAGGAGCGAGTTTGCCGAACAAGGCAGCACACAGAATGACACCTGCAGAAAGTGAGGAGTTGAACAGACAAGTACATGAGTTGTTACAGAAAGGATTGATCCGTGAGAGTCTGAGTCCCTGTGCTGTACCAGCGGTATTAGCACCAAAGAAGAATGGAGAATGGAGGATGTGTACAGATTCTAGGGCAATAAAAAAGATCACAATCAAGTACAGGTTTCCATTGCCACGAATGGATGATATTATGGACTGTTTGAGTGGAGCTATGTATTTTTCAAAGATAGATCTGAAAAGTGGATATCATCAGATTCAGATTAGAGAAGGAGATGAATGGAAGACTGCCTTCAAGATAAAGGAAGGACTATATGAGTGGTTAGTCATGCCTTTTGGGCTAACCAATGCACCGAGCACTTTCATGCGGCTCATGAATGAGGTTCTGAAAGAATTTCTGGGTAAGCTTGTCATTGTTTACCTAGATGATATTTTGATCTTTAGTAAGATATTGGATGAGCATATGATGCATATTCGTATGGTATTTGAGAAGTTGAGAGAAGAGAAATTGTTGATTAATTTGAAGAAGTGCAGTTTTATGAAGAAAGAGTTGGTGTATTTGGGGTTTGTAGTTTCAGGAGAAGGTCTAAAAATGGACCCAGAGAAGGTACAGGCTATTCTTGAATGGCCTACTCTAAGGAATGCTACTGAAAGTTATACATTTGTTTTGAAACACAGGAGTGGAAAGTCTAATAGGGTTGCAGATGCTCTTAGCAGAAGCCAACTATTGCTGATAGAAATGTAGATTGAAGTGGTTGGGTTCAAGGAACTCAAGAATTTGTATCCAGAGGATCTCGATTTTGGTGAAGCTTGGAAAGCTTGTACAGAACCTGTTACTCTAGACAGGACAAAATGGTTAGATTTCATCATCCAGGATGATATGCTATTCAGAGGGAGTAAGTTGTGCATTCCACGAAGTTCTATGAGGGAGAATCTCATCAAGGAGAAGCATAGCGGAGGATTGGCTGGACATTTTGGTCGTGATAAAACCCTTGGTTTGGTTAGTGAGAATTATTATTGGCCACAGTTGCAGCAAGATGTGAAGAAGTTTGTACAGAGTTGCAGAGTATGTCAGATGACGAAAGGAGTGAAGCAGAATACAGGGTTGTATCAACCATTACCTATACCAGAGAAGCCTTGGGAGGATATCGGTATGGACTTTGTTCTTGGTTTACCGAAGACACAGCGGGGATATGATTCAATTTTTTGTAGTAGTTGACCGATTTTCAAAGATGGCAC